>JAGFNQ010002201.1:590836-628987 GCA_024364735.1 Boesenbergia rotunda | reverse complement strand
CTATAATATAGAAGGTGACCCTGTGACATATAGAGATGCTATAGCTTCTCCTGAAGCTAAACACTGGAAAGAAGTCATTAAAAATGAAATGGACTCTATTATCTCTAATGCCACTTGGGAGTTAGTAGATTTGTCTCCTGGTTGCACCACCATTGGATGTAAATGGGTATTTAAGAGGAAGTTAAAACCTGATGGGTCAGTAGATAAGTTCAAAGCCCGCCTGGTTGCTAAGGGATTCAAACAGAAGGAAGGGATTGACTATTTTGACACTTATTCCCCTGTTACTAGAATTACTACAATCCGAGTATTAATAGCACTGGCATCCATATATCATCTTGAGGTCCATCAAATGGATGTCAAAACGGCATTTCTTAATGGAGATCTTGAAGAAGAGATATATATGGATCAGCCAGAGGGATATGTAGTTTCTGGAAGTGAGAATAAAGTTTGTAAGTTAGTAAAATCTCTTTATGGTTTGAAGCAAGCCCCAAAGCAATGACACGAAAAATTTGATAGAGCTGTGCTATCATTTGGCTTTGAAATTAATGACTCTGATAAATGCGTTTATACTAAAATGAAAGGTGATAAATGTATCATTCTATGTTTATATGTAGATGATATTTTACTTTTTGGATCTAACCTTTCAATTATTAACGAGACCAAGGCTCTCTTAAGTGGTAAGTTTGATATGAAGGATATGGGTTGTGCTGATGTGATTTTAGGGCTGAAGTTGACTCGCTCAACTGATGGAATAGCAATTTCTCAGGCACACTATGTTGAGAAAGTGTTAGAGAAATATGGTTATAGCCACATAAAATCTGTAGTCACACCCTATGATTCTTCAAAGACTCTCCATAAGAATAAGAGTGGCGTGGCTGTGTCTCAATTAAGATATTCTCAAATAATTGATAGTCTAATGTATTTGGCAAATTGTTCTAGACCTGATATTTCGTTTGCTATAACTAAATTGAGCAGGTTTACCAGCTGTCCGGACAGAACACATTGGGATGCATTAGACAGAGTACTCAGATACCTAAAGGGTACTATATCCTTGGGCTTGTGCTATGGGAGGTTCCCTGCAGTCCTGGAGGGATATAGTGATGCCAGCTGGATTGCTGACACTGCTGAGTGTAAAGGCGTTACTGGCTATGTTTTTACACTTGGAGGTGGTGTGGTTGCTTGGAGGTCTGTTAAACAAACGATCATATCCCGTTCTACATCTGAGGCAGAATTGTGTGCTTTGGATACCACAGTAACTGAAGCTAATTGGCTTAAAGGTCTTCTTACTGAGATTCCCTTGATTATGAAGCCAATACCTCCTATCTCAGTGAACTGTGATAATCAAACAACAATAGCTTAGATTAGAAGCTCCAAGTATAACCAGAAACAGAAGAGACATGTACGAATAAGATTGAAGTCTGTTCGTGAGCTAATGTCTCTAGGAGTGGTGGCATTGGACTTTGTAAGTTCAAAAGACAATATTGCTGATCCACTCACAAAAGGACTTAATTCTGAGAAAATCAAGAGATCCAGTAAGGGAATGGGACTGAGGCCTATTCTGGTTTCATCTATAGCGGCAACCCAACCTATTTGATTGGAGATCCCAAGAAGTAGGTTCAATGTGGTATAAACAAGCTATAAGGGTGAACCATTAGCATAAATTGATTGAGATATAAATCTCAAAGTCTCTTCCCTAGATAGATGCTTGATTGCTAGTAAGGATGAGCTTAAGGTTCTTAATGAGTTCGAGGTCTTTATGACAGGATGCTTGCAGTACATCCTTGGAGAACTCACCTATGTAAGTGTAACTGTGAGGCCGCAGTGTGGGGGGTCTGGGCAACTCTCCTTAACACTTATGAAACAAGATTCGGTGGCATGGCCGTAATGCACCAACCCAGAAAGATTCAACCGTCGCCTGTGATGAGTTGTTGTCAATTGATTTTCACATATTAAAGGGTTAAGTTCAAGACTTAGTTCACTTCAAACCTGTGTGAATAAGATTGGTTTACTTAGGTGAAAATTCAAACCGGAAGATATTTTTACTGAAAGCTCATTACGATAAAACCTCAGGACCTGTTTTATTATTTATTTATTATAATTTGAAATTTGTGGGGGATTGTTGAATTTTGTTTGGAATTTCAAAAATATTGAAGAAAGTGTGTATGTGTTTAGTCCCACATTGCTAAGCCAAGAGAGTTGGAAGACCTTATATATGAAGTCATTCCAACTATGCTTAGATGACTTAGGGGGACCTACACGCATGCGCGGGCTGAGCCCAAGGGGGTCTGGGCCGGAAATCCATAAACCGGGCGCGACTCACGCGATTATTGCGCGCAGGGGGGGTGCAAATCCCCAGCCAGTGGGCTTCACCCTTGCGGGCGACCCGGTTCAGTTTTGCAGATTTCGGTCTGGTCTCCTAAACCAATTTGGTTTGGTTTATTTTTATTTCTTATTTTCATTCCTTTATTTTTTTTATATCTTTTTCTGAGGAATCAATTCCTCTCGCACGGCGCGACGCCTCGCGGCGTGGCCGCGACTCTTCATCTCGAAGAGGCACTCAGTGTCTCTTCAGATCTATAAAAGAAGGGAGGAAGAATGCAGAACTCATTCACTGCTTCTCTTCTCTTCTTTTCTTCGAGCATTTTCTGTTCTCGAGCGTTTCTTCGATTTTCGGTCTTGAGGCTTCGCCTTGTGCGATCTGAGGTTGGGTTCGGAGGCAGCGTTCGTCTTGGAGTGCACCTACGAACGCCGCGTGGTTGTCGGATCTTGGGGGAGGTTTGCCGGGAGCCTTTGCACCGTAGGGCGGCAATCAATTCTCTAAAGACAGTCGGCACGCCAGCGCTTCAACCGGATAACTATCCCTAACTCGGCTCTTACCTTATCAGATTCCTGCATATAAATATTTTATTATCTACTGCTTTGGTGCATATTACGTTTACTGTTTTATTACATGAGCTACTCTCCAAATTCAATCACTAATTCTTCACTAAATCAATGGTTTGGATGCTTGCTTTGTAGCTTCTTCCTACTTGCAGGCAAATCCCAGGAGGAAGCAATGAGTGACTACATCGTCAAGATCAAGCAATTGCTGGTAGAGGCTGCAGTAGATGAATAAATTAAAACTCTGTTGGAGTGGTATCATCTGCTGCTGCAGTGATTGGTTATTCATAACTCTTTTGATTTAGTGAGTCTTCTTTTTACAACTAATTCGTTCATCACCTGTACATGTAGATGTGTAATTTTGCTACAAATGTAGTTTTTAAGGGTGAACACTTAAAATTGGATGATGTATATTGTTTTGACTCTACCAGGCATCAAGGGCATCATAATTCCTCCTCTTCATCTAGCGAGGTATAATCATTGTGGGAGGCAAATCAGGATTTGCGGGCTCAACTCTCATTATTGGCGGAGACGATGGTTGAGAGGGATGCAAAGGTACAGGAGATGTGTGAGCGATAGGCTCAAACTGAGGAGATAGTTTGTCATATGCAAGCATTTGCAGCGACGTTCTCTCCGGATTCATAGATGTTCCGCCCGCAACGTTTGGAGTCTCAAGAGACCCAGGATCCCGACCATTCCCCTGTTGAGTAGATCATTTTGAGGTATGCTATTGTTAATCTTAACATTTAATTTTTCTTTGTATTTCAGTTAAAAATATTGTTATTATTTTTTTATAATTATATACATCTCTAATTGTATTATACTTTTTTATTATCATTTTTAGATTTTGTATATTTTTATCACCAAGTTATATCCAGACATCCACTAACTTGAAACGTATGTAACTTTTAAAGAATGTCTGCTAGCTTTTGTTTATGAATTTATAATAACTAGCTAGTTATGTCTTTTTTTTTTGTTTAACATCGTATTTTCAATACTTTATTTACAATTTATCAAATAATATTTTATGTAGGATTGAAGTTGATTTTGTTCCTAATTTTGATTAGGATGTCTTGTATTGGATGATATAAAGTTTGTCTTGTATTGGATGATTGATGATATCAGGGAATGCCTACCTTCAACACCAGCGAGATCCGAGCCTATGACGTAAAGCCCGACTCGGAGCCTCAAGACCCACCCCGAGTCAAGCTCACGGACTAGCCATAGGAACTCGAGATTCCGAATTGAGAATCCAAGTCGAGATTCCGAAATAAGATTGACAAGTCGAGGCTAACAAACTCAACTTGTGGTCCCTGATCTAAGCGATGTGGCTAGGGGGCCTAGCCCATGTACTCAGAAGAGCAAATGTAGCCCCTTTACTCCCTATTAAAGGCATGATAATTAGCCCCTTTACACCCTATTAAAGGCATGATAATTAACCATTATTACTGGAAGACGTGGGCAATAACATGGGCATCCCTCCCCTCACACTATAATGGTGCTCAACTTCAATGCTAGGAGGTATGAATGAAACCCCTTGTTACTATCTGTTCTCTCCACTTCCCAAAAAATTTTGATTTGAACATTAGAGTAACTACATCAAAGATTCCTCTGGTCGTCCTCTTAATTTGCGTTTCCCTTTTAGGGTCTTTCGGAATGCTCCGAGACGAAAGCCACAAGGTGATCCTCTTCCACATCCACCTTCGAACGACGGGTGAGTTGGCCCTCGACAGGGGCGGAGCCACCCTTGTGCTAGGGTGGGCTCCAGCCCCACCCACATTAACCATATATATATATATATATATATATATATATATATATATATATATATATATATATAATATATATATATATATATATATATATATATATATATAGTTCAGTGGGCTAATTTTTCTTTGTATCTGCTATCTTACCCACGTTCCGTCTTTTATTACCGCCTGCCAACACCTCTTCTATCGCCTTTCAATTGTTTACCGCTTTCAATCACAAATTCTGCTGCCGCCGCCTTTCAATCACCATCCACCCGCCGCCTTTCTGCAATTTTCTGCACAGGTAGCACAGCTTCTGCCTCGAACTAATTTTCTGCACAGCTCCCAATTTTTTACAAGTATGATTTTTTTTAATGGGTTACTTTTTTCTGCAAGTATAACAGCTTTTGATTTCTGCACAGCTTCCAAAGCAAGTATGATTTTTTTTAATAAGTTACTTTTTTTCTGCAAGTATAATTAGTTACTTTTTTTATTATTTGTTTGATGTTAACCAATATAATTTCATATGCATTATATTATATTAGATTAATCAATAAATAATATTTCTTTATTATTGGATATGATAATTTTTGTGTCTATTTATTTTAATACAGAAAACACAAGAAAAGAAGAAAAGAAAAACTATCAATTCTTTTTTTAAAGCAAAAGATCAAATATCGACAAGTCAAGGGCATTCTCCATCCAATATTGATATATCAAATTCTAGTGATCAACAACCTAACAAATCTCCTATAATGGAGATTGATGTTAGTTCTCTTGAACCTGATCCGGGATTACGCACTCCAATATGGAAATATCCTGTTAATCAAAGGGATAAAATTAGACGAGCTTATATTAAGATGGGGCCATATCAACCTATTCAGAATGAGTATCCACCAACCAAATTCGGAAGTCAAAATTGACGATTCCAAAGTCATTGGTTTAAGAAATTTTCTTGGTTAGAATACTCTCCTTCGAAAGATGTTGTATTTTGTTTTCCATGCTTTTTGTTTGATCATAAGCATCCTCCTCGCAATCCTGCATTTACGACGGATGGATTCAAATATTGGAAGTGAGTTAATGAAAATGATAGATGCGCATTTTTGATGCATATAGGATGCAATACTTCACCACATAATAATGTTGTGGAATATCTTGATAATTTGATGAATATATACCTCATCATATTGATAAAGTGATGAATGCATAATCTTCAGATGAAAAACAGAAGAACAGATTGAGACTTACAACAACTATTGAAAGTATTAGATGACTCACTTTACAAGCATGCGCATTTAGAGGGCATGATGAATCTCCATCGTCTAATAATCACGGCAATTTTATCGAGATGATAAAATTTATGGGGAAAATAAATGAGAATATTGGGGATATCGTCTTAGAGAAAGCTCCAAAAAATGCAAAGTATACTTCACCAGATATTCAGAAAGATATCTTGAATATTCTTGCCAATCAAGTGAGAACTAAGATTCGTAAAGAAATTGGGGATGCAAAATTTTGTATTTTAGTTGATGAAGCAAGAGATACATCTAACAAGGAGTAGATGACTATTGTATTAAGATTTGTGGATATTGATGATTTTTTACGAGAGCGGTTCTTTGCCATTGTACATGTGACTGATACAACTGCTGTAACACTTAAGAAAGAAATATCTGATGTTCTTGGTCGTTATGACTTGCATATCCACAATATACGGGGACAAGGATATGATGGTGCTAGCAATATGCGTGGTTGTTGGAATAGATTACAAGCTCTTTTCTTGAAAGATTGTTCATGTGCGTATTATGCACATTGTTTCGCTCATCGACTTCAACTAGCATTAACTGCAGCTGCTGAAAAAGAGGTATCCATTTAGTTATTTTTTTCAAAATTGAATTCCATTTGTAATCTCTTTAACGCATCTCCTAAACGCCAAGCTGAGTTACTTTCTGCTAAAAAAGTTAAAGTTGCACATATGATAGCTATTGGTGAATGTGATACTGGTAGAGGATGCAATCAAATTGGAAATTTATTACGACCTGAAAAAACTTGGTGCAGTTCTAATTTTGACTCAATTTGTAACATGATTGATATGTATAGCTCTGTGATTACTGTGTTAGAAAACATAGTGCATGATGGATCCTCTTCTAACTCCATCCGTGGTGAAGCTAGTGGTTTGTTGATTGCGATGAAGTCTTTTGATTTCATATTTATATTACACTTAATGCAAAAGATAATGGGGTTAACAAATCTACTTTGTCGGACATTGCAAGAGAAATCTCTAAACATTTTAAATGCAATGGAGTATGCATGTTTCAACTACTAAAATTTTGCTTCATACTTTGAGAGAAGAAGGTTTTGTTATTCTACTTAGTTATGTGAAAGAAGTTTGTGCTAAGTATGATATTGAGATACTTGATATGGAAGCTCGTTACAAATCTGCTACAGGTCGTTCTTATCAACAAAATGATTCAATCACAGTTAAACACCATTATTAATTTGATGTATTTGTTGCTGCAATAGATTTTCAAATTGAAGAGCTTAATAGTAGATTCAAAGATGAGGCAGTCGAACTTCTTGAGCTTAGTTGTGCTTTGGAACCTAAAGAAAATTTTAAACTTCTTAATGTTGATCACATCTATCGACTTGCTGATAAATTCTATCCTCTTGATTTCGACGTACAAGATTTGCATCACTTGAGAATGCAATTAGATCACTATAAGATTGATGTTGTTGGTCATGAAAGATTTCAGAATTTATCAACTATTTCTGAATTATGTCGAAGATTAGTTGAAACAAATAAATCAGGAACCTACCATTTGATTGACAGGTAATTTTTTTCTTATTTGTTATAATTTATATATTATAACTATACCATTTGATTAATATATTTGTTTAATTGGCAAGTTGATTCGTCTTGTTTTAACTCTTCCCGTCTCTACAACAACAACGGAACGCGCATTTTCAACTATGAAACTTGTTAAAACAGCTCTTCGTAATAAGATGGAAGAAGAGTTTTTAACAGATTCTATGGTCATCTATATTGAACGAGAGTTGGTTGAAAATATCGATAACGATATAATCATTAATGAGTTTGATTCTAAGAAGAACCGAAGAGCACAACTTCAATAATATTTTTCTACGATTTTGGATGTATTGAATATTGAATATTGAATATTTTTATTTTATGTCTTCTACAAGTTAATATTCATATACTTTTTATGTTATTTACATTTTTGAATTAATTAAATTTTTGTATCAATCATAGTAGCCCCATGTAATTTGAAAGTCTGGCTACGCCCCTGGCCCTCGGTGAGATTGGGCAGCATTAATCGACTATGGATTTTTGTTTATTAGATTTGGACCTATATGTTTGTATTTATTATTAGATAGTTATTTTTGTACATTTTAAATGATGAACCGCGAGCGCTTCCAGATTTACCCTGGTGACCGGTAGGAAATTTCCGTGGGGTCGGGTCGGTCACCCCATGTTCAATTTGTCTGCTGCTTGGTTCATCATTTTATTTTTGTACATTTTAGTTTATATGGATTGTAGTGTTATAATATTGTTGTGATGTATTGTCAGTTTGTTCTCTTGTAATAATATTGTTGTGATATGTTATGAGTTTATTGTAAAAATCATCATTTCTGATGGTTGTAGTAGATTAGATTTGAACAAAAATAGGGAAAATGAAAAAAAATGGAGTTACCGCTAATCTGCAGGAAAGATTAGTTATGAAAGATTGATTTTTTCGTCGCTATTAGCGACAGAATATTAACTCTTCTATCGCTAAAAGTGATAGAAAATTGACTTTCCCTCCACTAATAGCGATAATAACTCTTCTTGCAAATAGTAACGGAGGTCAATTTTCCGTTGTTGTTCAATGACCACAAAGGCTATTTTTGGTTCAGTTAATAGTGACGGAAGAGTCATATTTCCCAAGGTTCTGAGAACCGGACCGGACATCGAACCGGTCAGAGCAAGGGTTCAGAGGTTCAACCGGTTTAACCGGGGGTCCAACCGGGATATAACCGGTATATAATAAAGCATGTATTTATATAAATATATGAAACTAACAACTTATCCAGCTATTTTCTTCAAGATTAAATCAACTAGGTTGAGCATATGATATATTTTCGTCAGCAATTCAGTACAGTATTCTTGAAAAAAAATTAGTTTCAAAGAAAAATTCAAGTTTAAAGTCATTGGATTCAAGAAATCTAAATACAAATTGAATAATCTTATTAGAAGTTAAAACTATATCACAATAGCATTTGTTCACTGATAAACACTTAAACAGGGGCACTAGTAAAGCACATGTAAAATTACACATCCAAATATGTCATATATTGCTGCCTTCATATGCCAGCACGACGACGCAACGAAGCTGGAGACAGGGCGAGGCTAGCGGAGGTAGGGCGGCGCGGCGAGGCTGGTAAAGGGAGGGTGACGCGGCGAGAGGCTAGCGGCGGTGACTCTCTTGCAAGCAAACAACAGATTTTGTTCGTTTGGGACTTTGGGTGAAAGGAAATTAGGTTTTTGACATTTCATTTTTCAATTTTCATTTTTAGTAAGAAAGCAAAACTGAAAAGGGGAAAAAATAAAAAAATAAAAAATAAAATAAACCAAGCCGGTTTGATCGGTTTTTCCGATTCACCGGTTCCTGCCCGGTTCAAAACGGTTCGCATCCGGTTCTTGAGTAGCCGATTTTCAGAGTCAACTCGGACCGGAAATCTGGCCGGTTCCCGGTTCAACCGGTCCGACCGGCCGATCCGGTCCAGTTTTCAAAACACTGATATTTCCATCGCTATTAGCAATGGAAATTAAAACTATTCCATCACTATTTTGATTACTGAGAAAGTCGATTTGCTCTGGTTATTAGCGACAGAAATTAAATAATTATCGTTAAGAATAGCGATAGTTAATTAATATCCGTGGCTAGTTTTAGAAAGAGATTTTGATTATATGTCATTAAAAACGGCTACGATGGATACCTAAGTGACGGTATACTTTTCATCGCTAATCTATTACTATTTGGCAATAGTGACAGATTAGCGACGAATTCTATCCATCGCTAATTCATGGCTTTTTTGCTATTTCTATCTGGCAATTCTTCTTCTTGCACCAAAGATTTTATCATTTCCGAAGGAACTATAGAGATACATTCTTTTTTTAATTTCCATTTAAGAATTTCTATGTATTTTCACCAAAAAAATTGGACAAATTCTTTTTCTTATGGATATATATATAAGAAAAGGCATAAAGATAATCTTTCATTTACTACTTCATTGTCATTTCGATTCTTATACATGACAAATTACGTCTATAGTGTACGAAAACTTAGACAAAGTTGGTTGTTGGGTGAGAATATGCTGAGCTTCCAGATTTATTCGTTAGCTGAATGATGGCTTAGATATCTCAATTAAAAATAGAAAAAAAAAAAACCTTTCCACTATATTTACATTTTACCAAAAGAAAGTTTTCGGAGCCATTGTGACGTGGAAGGGCATCAAAATATTATTCAGACATTCATGATTTAATTCTTAATTATGATATATTTTATAAGATTTTTTTCAGATGAGACATATAATTATGAAATAATGGATTTTTGAATAATTCATCACGAATACTTTTCGATTTATTTTGACAACTGATATAAAATTTTTATAGAATCGGTTTCAAATTTAATTATTATCTGATTAATTATTACATGTTTTATAAAAAATTAATTTATTATTATTATTTAATGTTTTTGTTGCTCATTAATGGATGCTGGTACCGTAGAGGGGAGGGAAAGGGTATGCGAGAAAAAGAATGCAAAATCAATCTTCATGAATCTTCTCTTTAAAGTCGTCACGTGGGTGTTTGGTATATTAGTAATCGTTATTATTTATTTTTTTCATATTAATTTTAAAATGAATTAATAAAGATACTGAGATAAATAAATCTTTTTATCATCTCGTACAGATTTCCTATAGCTATTTGCCGGCTCCCTTCGTTGGCACACGATACCGTGAACCACTAATACACTCATTGTACCACATCATTTGAAAATGTTCTTCATTAATCCTTTCACATCTCCTCTGCTGTTGTTCCAAATTGAAAGCCTACTTGCGCTACGATTATGGTGTGACGGTAAAATAATTAATTATTATTTAGGTATCCGTAATTCGATTCTCAATTATTATATATTTTGTAAAAAAAAATTTAAATGGAATATAAATGTTAGACTTTTAAATTACACATCATAAATACTTTTTGATTTATCTTGATAATTAAATAAAAAAATTTTTGATACTGACTCACCCCAAACTCGTCTGGAGATTTTTTTTTTTTTTTCAAATCGAGAGCCTACTCGATTTACACATTTACGTTTCAACTTACCAATTCAAACGTCTACCCTTTTTACACATCCAATGAAACCTAGTCATACGGAGCCCACACCGCTGGGTCCCATGAAATATCCACTCGGCTGTGTTGCATCTACATAAGTCGGACAACGCTGGAAATCGACGACCAAACTCAGTATCGTCGCTTCGCCGGAGGGATCCATGGAAGGCAGCATCAAGAGCCCGGCGAACTACGTGCCGCTTTCGCCGATAAGCTTCCTGGAGCGCGCCGCCGTCGTCTACGCCGACCGCGCATCGGTCGTGGACGGCGCCGCTTCCTACACATGGAAGCAGACTCGCGACCGGTGCCTCAGGCTCGCCTCCGCCATCTCCGCCCTCGGGATTTCTCGCGGAGACGTTGTAAGATGTTGATACCTTAGTCTCTTTCATGGAGTATTGAGATTGAAATAAGAGGATTTGCTGTCTTCTGGTACTATAGGGATTATGGATCGGGCTTTTAGCCTCCTGATTGCTGGATGTGTTATTATAGTTTATGGTGATTGATTATTGGTTTATCGATTAAAGAGGCTATCACAGTAAACTCCATTCTTTTGCCTAGGTTTTGTATCGGATGGTCCTAGTTCTGTCTCCAGTTTTAGGGCACAGGAACCCCGATTCTTAAAGTTTCTACTGAACGCATGCATACTGATTGAATTATAGATAGGGTTTTTTCGCCTTCTTGTTGCTTGATCTGTGATTATATTACTGATTTTGGTATCAATCAATGGGTGTGTCACTTTAAAAATCAGTGATTTTGACTTGTCATCAAAAAGACGAAAAAAGACGAATGTTTGCTAATTATACTCTGTCACCAGGAGGACAACTGGATTGAGTGACGATTTAGTTCTCTATGTTTCTTCTAAATTCCACACGCATTTAAATTGTTCGATTTTGATTTTTTTTTTTCATCTTAAGATGTGAAATAATGAGACCAAAACGTTTGACGACATATAGAATTGCTAATGGAGGGATCCATCGTATGCAGTTATAGATCTAATCTAAGTAGAAACTGTTAGACCATTCCAGTGCTTTATGTGTCCCCTATATTTTTATTTATTGAATGGCATTTTATGCTACAACTTCTCACCTTAGGTCACTACTGCGTTCCAGATTCACTTCCATGGTCCACCTCTTTACTTAGCATAGAAATTAAATACAAAAGAAAAAAATAGAGATAATTTTGTCTAGTGTGTTCTCTTGCTGTTATTTGCTTCTGTTAGCAATTATAATGGCCAAGTTGTATTGCACACATCACATGTCCAGACTTGAAGAAGATGCATGATGTGGTTTATGATTTTGCTTGTGTTCAAATAATTTCATGGGATGGATAACCTTATAAGGAAGGAAATCTTAGGATTGCATAAAACTCAATGATGGGATGAAATTCATGTAGCCAGTCCCAAATAGCTTGGACATATGAGCTGTAGTTGCAAAAGCTTCAGCAGTTAAGGCACTATCTCAACAAATCCAAGGAAGAGGGTAGCATGAAAGAGCAAGACACCAATTTTGGAACCTTATGCATAAATACCTTATATTTTTCCTATTGGTTCAGATGTAATCTAATCTTTCATATTGTTTGTATTTGTTTTATCCCTTACATATTAAGTGCTTATTTATTTTACTTTATGGTTAATATTTCTTGACTGACATATTCATAGGATCAGATAGCATTAAATATTTTCTTGATAATGAATCACATGTTGCCCCAAATTTCATGTATACATTGCGTAGATCATGCAACCTATTATCACTATCATTTTTCATTCACTCTTTAGATGGTATGCCTGTGATGAACTAGCTATCAATCAATAGCTACTTTGTGTTCATGGTTAACTTGCACTCATACAACCATTGTTCTCATATGCTTGGTATGACAAGGTTGCTGTACTTGCTGCAAATATTCCTGCAATGTATGATCTACATTTTGGAGTCCCTATGGCTGGTGCTGTGCTCTGCACGCTCAATACACGGCATGACTCAGCAATGATCTCCACTCTACTTAAGCATTCAGAGTCAAAAGTCTTATTTGTGGACTCTCACCTTCTTGACATTGTCCAAGGGGCATTAAAGATTCTTTCTGAATCAAATGCTAAGCTTCCTACAATCATCATAATCTCAGATATGACCAACTCTGATGGTGCATTGGGTGGTGTCGATAGATCAACTATTCTAGAATATGAGACCCTTCTACGAGATGCTTCTCCTAACTTTCAGATTCAATGGCCTATTGACGAATGTGACCCGATCTCGATAAACTATACTTCTGGCACTACGTCAAGGCCTAAAGGAGTCATCTACAGTCACAGAGGTGGATACCTGAATGCAATTGCGACAATTCTTTTCAATGATATCACAACAATGCCAGTATATCTATGGACAGTGCCTATGTTCCATTGCAATGGGTGGTGCCTTCCATGGGGCATAGCAGCTCAAGGCGGCACCAATATCTGCTTGAGAAATGTTACAGCAAAGGCCATATTTCACAGCATTTCTCTTCACAAGGTTACCCATCTGGGTGGAGCACCGACGATCCTCAATATGATCATAAATGCTCCGATCGCAGAGCGTAAACCTCTGCCTGGAAGAGTATGCATGATGACTGGTGCTGCACCTCCTCCACCCCATGTCATGTCCAAGATGGAAGAGCTTGGTTTTCACATTACTCATGCTTATGGCCTTACGGAAACATACGGTCCGGCAACTGTTTGCACTTGGAAACCTGAGTGGGATGCATTACCTTTGGATGAAAGAGCCAGGCTCAAGGCTCGTCAGGGACTTCATCACATTGGAATGGAGGAGGTTGATGTAAAAGATCCAGCCACGATGAAAAGCCTTCCTGCTGATGGCAAGACAATTGGTGAAGTGATGTTCCGAGGAAACACAGTGATGAACGGGTACTACAAAGATCTAAAGGCAACAAAGGAGGCAATGAGCGGAGGATGGTACCATAGTGGTGATCTCGGAGTCAGACAACCAGATGGCTATATCCAACTCAAGGACCGTTCAAAAGATATCATCATCTCAGGTGGCGAGAACATAAGCTCGATCGAGGTAGAATCCTTACTTTTCAGCCACCCTGCAGTTCTCGAGGTAGCAGTAGTCGCAAGGCCAGATGACTACTGGGGTGAGACCCCCTGTGCTTTCGTCAAGCTGAAGGATGATGTTAGTGTTACTTCAGAGGAAATCATAAAGTTTTGTCGTGCTCGGTTGCCTCATTACATGGCTCCTCGAACGGTCGTGTTCGAAGATCTCCCCAAGACCTCTACAGGCAAAACTCAAAAGTTTTTGTTGAGGGAGAAGGCTAAGGCCATGGGAACCATATTTAGGAAAGGAGGAAGCAAACTTTAATTTGCATCTTCTGCAACAAAATTCAAGATAATACTTTAATCCTTCAAAAACTATCAGATGAATTGCATTTTATCATTTACTTGCAAATTTACCAGTAAGACGCATGTTGAATGAAATCTACTAGTGCACTTTGTTCCATATAATTTGATCATGAAATCTATTTGGATGATCATTTCCGACATGATTCATGTTGGACAAATATTGTAAGTCATCGAACGAGCAATTTTATTTGGATTATTATAAAGGAACATCCAATTAGTTATTAATTTGAAAGAAAATCATTTTTATTTTAATGAAAGTGTATGTGGAAGTGTAAATTACTAAATCGTTGATGGTCGGTAGATTGATTTATTGAGGTAAAAATCAATAATTAGTAGAATCATCATAAGGGCGATCCTCCTTTTTAAAATATTCAAACTGGTCTCTCATGCTAAAAATATCCTTATTTCAAAAACTTATATTCAAATTACTTTTAAAATCACCTTTCAATTAATTTAATTTTTAATTTAACTTTTCGGTCTGATAAAATTTATTTCTTATTCGCTTCATTCACTTGTTCTTGAATGATTTGTCGGTTAAAATTGGGTGTTACCTCAATTAGATTTAAGCATTTTAAACTACACTTGTAATATTTAAATTACATATTTTAAATTAAAAAAATAATTTAAAACTTCTTAGCATAAAATTGAATCACAAACTCATTAACAAAATGCATCAAACACAAGCAATAAAGTTGTTTGAATAGAAATCTCTAAAGTGGGTATGAATTGCGTTTTAAATTTACTGTGTAGGCAAATTAAAAGGGTAGATCGTTACCTTCGTATTAATCGGATGAAATCTAGTTGTTGGAAAAAAAACAAATTAGGTGTATAGTTTTAGGATTTTTAAAATTTTAACATTTTGCATAAGCACATAAAATCGAAGGGGCGAATTGTATTTTTATCCCTTAAACTCTAAAGCTTCATGAATATAAAACTCAATGCCTATAGTAGAACTCGGGAAAAAAGCATAATTCTTTTAACCATACGATGAACAAGGTACTCTTCTTCCTTCTCCTTTGCCACCACCTTCTTCTCCGACCGGAAGCCCTCTCCGCCACAACTTTGCCGGCCATCTACGTGTTCGGAGACTCCACAGTCGATGTCGGAAACAACAACTACTTGCCGACGATGCGCCGAAGGCCAACTTCCCGCCTTACGGAGTCGACTACCAAGGACAAAATTCGACTGGCCGGTTTTGCAACGGCTTCCTCGGCGTCGACTTCATCGGTAAATTCTAATTATTACAAGCTTAAAGTATTCAATTATATCACTAATCACTCTATGATCATGTAATTTTTGGTTGATTAATTAAGCTATGGCAATGGGATTAGCGGCCAGTCCGCCCCCCTTTCTCTCCCTCTCCAACGCAAAGCAGACGCCGAGGAGAGGAGTCAACTTTGCATCCGCCGGCTCCGGAATCCTCCCCACCACAGTAAACACATTTTATTCATTCTGAATTTTTTTTTTACAATTTAGTTCTTCTAATCATAGCGGATAATTAATATTAATTAATATGATTGCTTTCTATTATTATTTTTTAAACATTTAAATTCCTAATGGATTAAAGGAATTTACACTAATGTTCTGGTTTTTTATAATATAACCGATAAATTTTGAGTTATATTATTTGTATTATTTGGTGCATGTATAATTTTATCCTTGAAGCATGAATTTGCTATACTTTGACTAAAGGTTAGAGGTTAGAATCTTTATAATGACACTGTCTCGACTGATTCGAAGAAATTTAATTTTATGGACTTAAGTAAATATGCTATGAAAACATTTCATTCATGGTACTCACAGAAACTCCGCAAAACATGACAAAGGTGGACAAGATAGTGCTGCCATTGCAATTATTGAAATGGCCAGCAATGAGGCACTGTCTAGATCGCTCGTGCTTTAGCACATTATAATTGAGTTAGCATTATCATCAACTTGATAAAAACTTATTTATATTTGTAAAATCAATTAAATAAATAAACTTAAACCTATATGTGTTGAAATAAAAATTATAAATTGTTCATTAATCTTTTGGCTCAACTTCTCACATTTTATAGTACATTATAATTGAGTAGGATGGTAAATGAATGGAATATTTAAGATCAAATTTGATATTCGGCTTGATAATTTTTATTTATGTTCATAAAATTAATTGAATGAACAAACTTGAATATATATGTGTTCAGTTTATCAATGTTCATAAACAACTATTATAAATTATTCATGAACTATGTTCATTAATATTCGAACCATTTTATTGATAAATCTTTCATTTATATGATAAATAAATAATAAATAAATAAGTTTATATTATCAAACTTAATAACAATCAAATAAACTTAAAATTATAAAATTTTCAAACAATCTAACCAACTTAAACTAATAATTTGATAGCATCTAAACGAATCAAATTCAAGCTCATGAAACAAATTAAACTAAGTTTGAACAATTATTTCAATATTTTCATTCATTCTAAATTTGACTGGATTTACTCGATTGCTATATCAAATAAATTTAAAAAAAAAAAAAAAAAAAAAAAAAAAAAAAAAAAAAAAATAAACACTGTAAAATTTCACCAGTTTTTGCCTTATTTATTATAATTGAGCGCACATATATATAATTGATTGAGGATAATAATTACAGGGGAATGATGTCATCGTGATGTCAGCACAGATTCGAGATTTTGAGGGAGTTGCCGCAGACCTCACACTCAGAACACAGACCAACAAGAAGTGTATTTCTGCCCCATTGAGTGAGTCTCTGTTCTTCTTCAGTGTCGGAAGCAATGATCTCTTTGCCTTTGCCGAGACCCTCGTCCCTGGAAACGACACTTGGGTGGATGAGATTGTTGCCCTGATCATCGACGAGTTCAAGAATCAATTGCAGGTTCTGTTGAATGTTTGAGACACTATATTGTGTAACTCGACAACCTTGACGTCTGTGTTTGTGCAATGGCAGATGTTGTACCGCATGGGAGCACGAAAATTCGCGGTCGCAGGCACAGGATTGCTTGGATGTATCCCGGCTATCAGGGCATTGGATCCTTCATACGAGTGCAATGTCGATCTCAATGATCTTTCGATGCATTTCAAAAATGCAACAGAGGCACTACTGGAGGAACTATGCATTTCATTGAATGGCTTTGAGTACTCTTTCGCGGATGCATACGAAATGGTCATTCGAATAGATGCTGATCTACAAGAATACGGTGATCATTTATATTTCTAAATTAGTGCAGTTCTTTTCAAACATATGGATTTCTAAATGCATGAATTGTTCGACCATTGCCAGGGTTCACAGAGCCGAGGACCGCGTGCTGTGGATCGGGGAAGCTGAACGCGGAGGGCCGGTGTACACGCAACGCCACATACTGTAGAAATCGAAACCAGTACTTGTTCTGGGATATGAATCACCCAACACAGGCATTGTACAAAGTGATAGCTCAGCTGTGGCTTTTTGGGCCACCGGAGTTTGCCTACCCTGTCAATCTACAAAGCTTATTGCAGATATAAAGAACAACATTAAGGCGAGTTGCAAACCTCTTCTATGGAATTTATTTGAAACAAATTTCAATAAGATTGTGTAAGTTGGGTTTTCCTGAACTTAAATTATCAGTTTGAATGAGGAGATTTAATGGAATTTCAGTGATAAATTCAAAGATGATCTACTAATAATATTGATACAGATAAGTGATATTAGAATTACCTCAACCCTGAACAAAAAGGCTTCAAAAAATAGAAGATCCACATCCTGCTGCATTGAGAAAAGAAGTTATACGGTATCGTCTTAATTTCTTTGAGTTTCATCAAACGAAAATTTATACAGTTTGAACAATTCTGTTGAAATCCCTTTTATCGAAGGTTAAAATAGTATTAAAAAGATGATAATATATAGTTGTACAAGGCCATTAAGTTCAAGATTGGTTCTCTTAGTCATTCTGACCTACATCAGGAGGGTACCCTTAAGTAGAGCAACAGGAGCTATCACTTCTCAAGAGAGGTCTCTTCTAATTGATCTGCAAAGGCCACCTTATGGTAGTCAAAGAAGCATCTGGTGTTCCTAACATGATCGATAGCAATTAGTAGTTAGCGGTTAATAACCGGTGGGAAAAAGAAAAGAAAAAAGCCAAGAAGATGGATTGTATGTACCAGAATACAAAGAAATTGGGGCAGCAACTATCACAAGGTGTCTTCTGCTTTCTCAGGAGTAAGAGAACTCAGGGAGATCATTTTGATACAGGCAGCTGCTTCAGTAATCTTATTAGTTCGTAAGTTCTTATGCCATGACCAGAATAAAGGCAAAGATCTAGCGGTGTCGATCCATCCTGATAAAAAGCATCAATAAATGCCAAGCATAAATAATATGGGGGAGTTAGTTCTGGATATAAAGCAGCATGCATGATAAAAAAAGGTTGTGTGAGAAAGAGTACATTGTTGTTGTAACAATTTTTCTTTTGTACATTGGCAAGTAATTAAACTGGGCATCTAGTCATGCTCCATAATCTTTTGTGTCGTGGGAACAGAATGAATAGACACTGATTTAAACACTCCTACTACTCACTTGGAGGAGAATGAACAGAGGTTAAAACCATGAACCAATATGAAGTATATTGATTCTCCAGCATTTCCTGGTGATCTGACCATAATATATACCATATGTACCATATACTGCATATGAATTTCAACATGTAGGACAAAAAACAAGGAATCTCTTCCCAAATAATTTAGATGTGGATCTTGGAAACAGAACACAATTCATGAGGGTATATGATGACAAAATGAACAAAAGATCTGGACCCATTTTGGGTACAAAATTACCAAACAATTTAACAAAAGAAGACTACAAGCCATCCTGTGAATGCAACATGAGACAAGTTAGCTGGCTAGTTTATTGACAGATACAGCATATACAAGCTTATTGACAGATACAACATACTCAAATAGTAAGGAAACATTGTATAATAAATTGCATATGCACAATCACTTGTTTTATTCTCATTAACAAAATAAATATGGAAATAGATGGATGATTACTCGATTTTTGAGGGTTCTGTCAGCTCCTTTGATAAGCAATAATCTCACTATATCTGTTCTTTGTGTCTGCACGGCAAGATGCAGGGGCGTCCAGCCATCCTAAAGAAAATTCAAAGGTAATTTTCACCTATCAATAGCAACAAAGAACTGTACCAATTAAATAAGAGAAAATTAAGCCTACATCATCTGCAAGGTTTATGTCAACATTATACAACTGAAGAATCTTTATGGTCTCACTTGAAGCTGTCAGAACAGCATAATGGAGTAGGGTAGCCCCATCCTGTTGCAAATGAGAAATGTAAATGAGGCACAAGCAAATAATAACAATAAATCGACATATGATCTTAAAATTCTTCAGCATTTTACAAAGCGTTAACCATCATATTGAGCTTAGATAAAAGGATTTGTGTTGCCTATGGACTATGGTGGAGACTGATGCATGCGTGCTACGTACTTGTGAACACCTTATTCAGATTTAAGAGAGAAAACTTGAAGCAATACAGCAAAGACACATCACAAACTGCATTACAAAGTACCTAGTTATTAGGTAAGCATGATTATAGAGTAAAAGCTTGTCAATATACTTACATATCCCCCGCCTAAGTGGCTAGCTATTTAAGTTTAGATTGGTACATTCCTAGGACATAACATGATATCAAAGAAAGCTTATATCTGAGCCTTATAAAGTGCGTGACTGTTCTAAACCTGAAAAGGCATGTCATGTAAAGAATAGTCCTAAATTGTCAGTTTGTGCATGCATGTCTATTTTAGTGAGTGGAAGCCTCCCACCTGTGCTTTTACATAAACACAAATACCATAGTAAACAAATTTCTAGTATTGTTCTACAAAGAGATCTTCAACTCAATTAGACTGTTCCTTTTCTGACTTTAATAGTGAGCATTTCCCCATTTCTGAATTTTGTTTCATTTATCAATCTTTTATAAAATGAAGCTGAAAAAAACCATCACGAGCAATAAAAATCATGCTTCCAAAATCTAATAAGAGTGAAGCCTACAAGTGAAAGATAGCAACAATCAAATGCAACTGAGCTGTTCCAGTTGGCACAAGAAGAAGGGATAAAATAACACTCATATGCATGGATGAAACAAAGGAATAAAATTCTTACATTATCACGAATAAAAGGATTTGCTGAATTTCGCAAGAGGTAGTTAACAATTGCTTGCTTCTTACAAAGAATAGCTTTGTGTATTGCGGATAAACCATCCTACAATTTTTCTTTAAAAAATGATTAAATTGAAAAGAACAACTCATAAATGCAAATTATATATGAGTAATCACGTGCACAATCCATAATAGTAGTCCACATTAATTGCTTTTATGTTTGAAAAAAATTCAATTTTCTTTTAGTCAGTTGCACCTAGCAAGTTTCAAGTTTTATTCTTCAAAACAATAAAATAAGGATCATAGCAACATAAGAGTAACAAACCTTATCAACACCATTGATGTCAACATTGTGTCTGAGTAATTTATCCAGCAGAAAAAATTCTCCTGCAGCAGCAAGACTATGTAGCGGAAGCCATTTACCCTGCCAGAGCAATTTGACCACACAATTTCTACGAGATATTGAAGATAAGTTTTTTCTTAAAAATTAAAAAAACACAAAAAGACTGCAGGCAAGATTATATTCAGTATAGATCTAATTCACTTGCATGATACATGTACAATATTAACAGTGTTGTTGAGCATCATAACTCAAAAAGGTAGATAAAACCATGTTAACAATGTCGTTGAGCATCATAACTCAAGAAGGTATACAGTGTGAAAATTTATAAGATGGTGAAAAGAGGAAATATATAAGAAAGAATTTGATAGTAAAAGAATAACAACATCCAAGTTTTACTAAAAGATAATTGGTTCCAATAAAAAAAGAATATATATATATATATATATATATAGCTGAAATAAGGCAAATAGTTAATCAATATAGAGTATCCTGAGTGCTCTATGATATCAGAAGAAGAAAAAATATTACAAATGGCCAATAGGATATTAAGTGCCCATGCAGGAGTATTAGTAAAAAACATGAGTATGGAAATACTGGCAATTTGAGTGGGTGTCAAGGCCATGCCCCCTTCTCTCCTCAAACAATATGTGCGGCCCCCTCTCATCCCCGCACCCTCTACCACGCCCTACTCTTCCCTCCGGTTTTTCCTTCCCAGATCGAACCTGACTCAGCATGTACAAGATCCTGAATCTGGTAGCACTCACTTGGTACCAGATTCAAGAATCTTGTATTGTCCTGGAGGTCAAGTTCGATCTGGAAGGCAAAACCACTGCGGAGTCGGAAGACCGTAGGGTGCCGGGGACTAGAGAGGCAGGCCGCTACATAAAAAGCGCCTTTATGTAGCGACAACTAGCCATCAAGCGCTCTCTAGTTGCCTATCTTATGAGTGATTTTTGCCTTAATTGATTCTACATACTTTTTTTGTAGCCAAGTGAGCGCTACTTGGCTACCAATTCAGACCTTGTCTTGTCCTGGTGATCAGGTTCGAATCTGGGAAGCACAAATCCACTGCCGGAGTGGAAACCGTACACGACCTAGAAGCCGCTGATGGCTAGAGTCGTGTCGCTACAATATATGCATCAAACATATCTATTTGGCCAACATACTTGTTTCACAAATTCACACAGCAGTGAAAAACAGTTTTGAATTTCATTCATATTGGAGTTACCCCATTGGGAAGTACAATATGTATCAGTTATCTCTATGTGGATCATTTCAACAAGTGATACTGCATAAGTATATACCAAAGGCTATACACTGGAAAAAATATAGTCGTAAAATACAATTAATTAAAAATATTGAGCCAAAGAAAGGACTTACTGAAGTGGTTTCTCCCAAATTAGGTATGCGTTTATTCAAAAGAATCTTTTCATCTGTTGTGAACAACTTCTGGCGACCTATGAAATCAAGGAAAGCAAATTGCTAAACTTAATTGTTTAAAATCATATAGCATACCACATTTTAAAAATAACTCCACAATCAAAACTCCTAAGAAGAGATCCTTTGGTAGCGAGTCATAGGATCCTTTAATACCAAGCTAGGATACTGCTAACCACATTGCCATCAAATTAACGCATCCCAACGTCACACCTAGTTTAAAAAGTTTTCAGCTGAAACAATGAAAATAGCTTGAAACATAAATACCAATGCAATCTGAGTTATCAATTTCTCAGTGAATCTAGTATTGGACGGCTTTAAGGAGTAACAGCAGAAAAAATGAAATATTTGGCCAAGTCTGTCTCCTGTATACTCAGGACCACAACAAGATCAAAATGTGACAGTGAACAGGGCAAAGATGGATATGAAAAGGGGTGTGAGGAATTCAAAGACAAGGTCCCAGCATAAGGAGGCAGATAAACTGCTATGCCTGGGATTCAAAGACAATAGATTTTCAGTTTGTTTGAATATTGGAAGCAACTGTAAAGGATAGGGCTAGAAGAAATTACATGAAGAGGCAAGTACGTTACACAATTAGGTGACAGAAGTAGGTACCAGTATGCATGATGATGTCAAGCAAGCATTCACTACTATGCCATTCCAACAGTATGAAAAAAACATAATAAAATTCATTACCAAGAATATGCTTCCTAGCATCAACTTTTTTTCTTCACTGAAGTTTATGAAAGAAATTCATATGAAAAGTAAAAAATCATTAACTAATCTTGTCATTTAGAGTAATCATAGCAAACATGATGGACATAGGAAATTAATTTTAATTTTAAATTTGCAAATAATTTAAGTAATTATTCTAGAGTTCAAGATGTTGGTTGTGAGGGTGGGTTAGAATATCTTTTACTTTGGTAGTAGTTCAAAATGGTAAGAGTTTATATGTTTCCCAGTTAGTAATACTTTATCCTACTTTACTTGGTTTGGGTCTATGATATTAAGCTTAAAAAAAAAGGAAAGCCTAATGCACGGAGGAAGCGTCAATTGTACGAACCTTGGCCTGCATTACAAGGGGCTGTTTCCACAACTCGAACCCATAACCACTTGGTTACACGCAGAATTTTACCATTGCGTCAATGAAGCTTCAATTAGTATAATATTCCATTTTCAATCTCTATTTGAGTTTCTTTCTTCTTTGCGCATGTGAGATAACTATCACTGTGTTTCATTAATTTTGACCTAATCTTTTGTTTGATTTGAGTGGGCAACTACTGGTGGTGGAGAGCAACTACTGATTTATAATGTTTGATTGAGCTTGCCTTGGGCTCACCCAAGGTAACCAGGACTTTTCAGGATCCAATCTATCATTGAGTTGATGGACCAAGGTCTACTTCTGAGTTTTCTAATATGTCTGGTCAATCTGGTCTGGTTTTGATATAATTGATTTAATTTCACCTCAGAGTTGAATCTTCATCTCATCAAGATATAACAAGGAAGTATTGTGATTTTGACCATAGAAGTGAAAGGGCGCAATCTTACAAATAGGATGAATTTTTTGATTTGCTAAAAAATATGAATGATTAGCATATATTAAAATGAATATAAAGATTCTTTCCGCTATTATGTGCTATATAATTAAGCTAGCACATATAGTTTCTCGTTATGTGTAATATGAATTTGTGTTTAACAAACTAACTTATTCTCAAGAAAAGAAGCAAACTAAAGATGGATCTCAGACCTTGAGCGGGGTTGACTCTGCCAACTAGTAATCAACAGGAGAGATACATTTGTTAGGCGGATTCCACCTTGATTATCAGTTATAAGAGAAACCAAGTTTAATAAAGCCAATCTGATAGCTGCACTGACTTACTGTAAATCTAGTGGGAAGAAGACTCTCACTCACTAATTATCTATATGTGATAACAGACTATCAAGAAACATTGAGAAATCTCATTTCAATCCCACTCAATATTTTTAACTGATAACAGACTATCTAGAAACATTAAGGCACGCCTTTTAAGTCAAAATTCTCAAAGTTGTTGTTAGTTTGATCAACCTTTGTTCATGCTTGTGGGAATGCTCAGGTAAGAACTAGAGACGGCGTTTTGAAGTGGATCTCCAAATTCATCTCGATTTTTGTTGTTCCAAAGCAAAAGGTGGAACCGCCACCTTAGCGGCCCTCTGGCCCAGGCCCCATAGGAATCCAGAGGGAAACAAACCATGGTTATCACTGGTGTGGTGAGGCGCCTGGGGTCGAGCGGATTAAAACCAGCCGACCAGGGTTTTATCCCCGTGCGCAACTGGCGACGCTCGAACCTGTGACCCCGAAGCAAACGGCCAGGCGCCTTACCATCCGATTCAGCCCGTGGGGGCACGATTTTTGTTGTTCCAGTATGTCAACATGAATGTTCACATAAGCTAATTAATATGTATAGTTCGGGAGAAGATCGGAAAAACTCACCATGGGGTTTCTTATCGTCGATCTTATTCGGTGGCACATACTTTCCGTTGTTGAAGAAATCCGTGATGTCCTCCAATGTTTCCCCCTTCAACGCCAACCAAGGGTTCCTTGGAGTTGCCCTTGCTCCAGGTGGCGCCTCCAATTTGGGCAGCTCCATCGGCTCTTCCTCCTTCTCCTTTGGGAATTCAGGCGGGTCATCGAGCACCACGGGCTTCAGTCGGGCGAGCATCATCTCGCGTTGCGCCCGGTACTCCTCCGTGTCCGAAACGGGCGATTTCTTCCGCCGATCCATCCGGCTCGCGAACCTCAACTCGTGCGAGATCCTCCGCTTCTCCTTCTTCGTCATGTTGATCTCTTCCACCACCTCCTTCCATTTCTCCGGCACCAAACTCTCGGGTTCGACCTCGGAAGCCACCGCGGACTTTCTCCGCCTGGTCTTCATCTCGGACCGGGGGGCTGGGGAGGGAGGGTCATAGGGGTCGCCGTCCTCGAAGGCGCCATCCTCGAAGACGAGACAGTCACCGATGACAGAGTCCTCCTCTTGAGGAGATGGAATTTCGGGCTCTTCCTGCTGTTCTCGGTGATTCTGATAGGTGTAGGGGAAGAAGGTGGGAAAGGAGGAGGAGGAGGAGTTGGAAGCGGCGGTGAGAGGAAAGTGCTTGATGGCAGAGAAGAGAGATGGAAGAGGAAAAGAGAAGTAGGAAGAACGGGAAGAAAAGGTGGGAGGGGCGACGGCGATGGGGAGGAAACCGGGGTGGGAGACGAGCGAGCTCGGCGGTAGCATTTCCGGTCGGCGAACGAGGGGGAAGATTTGTGTGTGGTTACCCTCACTAGAGAGATGGATGGAGAAGGGAACAGCCGACTCGAACCGGGCCAAAAGCAGATTTGAATCGGTTCGATTTCAAGAGCGATACTTGTACAATACTTTCAGTAATTGTAACTTGTGCGTAGGATAGTAATTGCCCCATTTTTTTCGTGAAATTTTTGGTGTCTAGTTTGGTAGTTCAACGGATTGAGTAATTGATATATGTATAGATATTTGTCCTAATATATTTTAGGTTTAATTTTGTAAAAATATCATATATCTAATTTTTCTTGTGAAAAAATCAGACAAATATTCCTCCTAATTTATTATCTTTCAAAAGATATAAAAAAAAGTTAATGAATTGTAGATGAATTTGGGACAATCAATTTGACCAATAAAATTTTTTTGACCATTAGAATAAATCAAAAAGTGTTCGCAGCGGATTAGAAGCATAACATCCCAGAATTCACATTTTATTTGAAAGAAAATTCTTATAAAATACATCGTAATTAAAGATTGAATCACGAATACATAATGTTCCGGAAGGAATCGATGTCGACGACTAGTCACCAGAGTTCTGCTCACCTGGATACTGACGCTAGAGGAAGAACCGATGAGTATGGTTTGGCGGGTTTCCTAAGCGAATACTTGGTCGTCCTTGAGAGACCTCTTCATGTCAACGGACTAAAAATTAATCCGAATGGAGACTCGTCTCCCCACAACCATCTCGTCATCGTATCGATCGGTTCAAATTACAACTTGGTCAATCTCAGAGATCGAGCCTTGTAATTTGCCTAACCGTTCGACCGCAAAAAATACGACGAGTGGATCGCCAATTTTTGTGTTTTTTATTGGAGTCCAATTAATTAATTATTAAACATGATTAACAAATAATCAAAACGATAATAATTAATTAACATCCACATGAAATGACGAGACTAAAACAAAAGAACCAAGGAAGAAAATTATACCTTCCTTTACCTCGTAGTCTTCTAGCTTATGTCCCTTCCCTCCCGGACGTCGTGTGGGCGACGAGCTACCGAGAACCGAGATCACCAAGGTGTTCCAATGAATCACCTCTTCTTGCACCTAGCCAAAAACCCTAGTCACTAGGGTTTTGGAACCGCCGGCTACCTTCCCGCCTTCTTCCTTGCGTCGCCGACCACCAAGAGCTCGCTAAACTCGCCAACAACAAGGAAGCTCCAAGGAGGAAGATGAAGAACAAGAAGAAGGAGAGAAACAATCATCTCCCTTACCCAAAATCGGCCAAAACTTCTCCCTTCTCCCTTCTCCCTTGCTTGCGGCGCCACCTTGCACCGCCGCCCGCCGGTTTCTCTCGCGCGCCACCCACCAGCTGCCTCTCCTCCTCGTCGGACACCACAAAAGGGAGAGCAAGAAACTCCCTTTCTCTAGCAGTAGCCGGCGCACTTGGAGAAGAAGTGATGGGGTGAGGAAGAAGAAGAATTTTTCTTCACCTCTAACCGGCGCCCTAGGAGAGAGAGGAGAGAAGAGAAGCCCTAGGTTGTGATTAATTGAATTGATTAGTCTTGGTTTCTTGATCCCATGGGGTATATATAGGGCTAAGGTAGGGACCAAGAGGAGGAGTTGGGTCTTGGCCCACTAATGGATCTAAAACCAATCCATTAATGAATATTCATTCCACTAAAGGATCTCCATTGAACTTCCTCACCAACCCCCATATTTTCATATGGGCTCCACCTATTATGAGTACATTCATCCTCCCGTGTTTAAGATATCGAATGTCCGTCGATTAATTTAAATTACTGACAATTTTAATAATCAACTTCTGGCTCCTTGACTAGTATCACTCAACCTTATCATCATGTTGGATCAAATCCACCTGCAGGGTTTAACATGATGAACCTTATGAGCTCATCAAGGGGGCATCATCATCCCGACTCACTAGGATACGAATTTCGTCAATAATCAACGGCACATCATATAATTAATATTATTTCTCAACTTACCGGGCCTATCGATTTAGCAGAATAAATCTCGCCCATTGGTAAATCAAAGAAATAAATATTAACTATATGTACCCGTTATTATATCAGGATTTAGGGATTGTACTCCATAATAATCCGAGGTCCAATCCAATCATTATGTCAGTACAAATTGGATGACCTCTAGTTTTGGTCCTGCTCAATGCACACAAAGCACACTAGTGTAATTCTATGGTCAAGATAAACCATACCTAATTATACTACAATCATCCTGATGGTTTGTCCAACTCCATCTCGGTTGTGAGCATATGCTTATGCTATGCAAGGGACTGATAACATGATCTTCTGTGTGTCACCACACACCATGTTATCTACAATGTAAAGTATTAGACTTTTATGCATATACTAATATAAATACGCATTTGTGTTGTTGTGATTCTCTTTTCAAATAGATGATCATATATATAAAAAGAACAAGTCTTTAGTATACACATCTAATAAGAACTTCCACCTGTGAGATTAACATGAGCGTTAATGGGAACACGCCGAAGGTTGTCTGGCGGAGCCCACTCTGATGCTCAAGTCAGTGTCTCAGTCTAGGAGATGGAAAGAAGCAAGGAAAATGCGTAAGTTAGAGTGTGTGTAACCTTTTTACCGGAGGAGTTAGAGTACCTTTTATACCTGAGGCGGCAATCGCACGCGTCTCTACGATCTTCTCCACGTCCCCCCATTGTCAGTTACGGGATAACCCTTGCAATGGTCCACGTAGCCATTAAATCTGGACCGTTGCGGTAATTATGGGTCATGATTATCTCATAATAATTGATGATGATTATCCGCATATCCGAAGAAAGGGGGACCGTTACTTGAGGTTGAGTGTTCCTTAGGCTCCGCTACTCCAAGGTGATCTCGGGGTCTTTTGGCCCGGGAGGTCCCGGGTGTCTGCCTTCCCGAGGTGATCTCGGGGACCTGATCTCCTGAGGTGATCTCGAGCGTGTGTCCTCCTGGGTCGATTTCCAGAGTATGTCGTCCCGAGGTGGTCTCGGGAATCCACCTTCCCGAGGGGGTCTTGGGCGTCACGATAAGAGAGTCGTTCAGACTCGTTAGATCTTGCCACATAGCTTCTTCAGTCCACGTGTCAGCCACGGGATGCTCAACCCCAATCACAAGTACCTCCCTTCAAGTCTAATCGAAGAAAGTGTTGCTGACTGATTAGACTAGTGGTGTAGTGAAGAAGCTATGTTATAATGGGTCCCTGCACCCCTTACTACTTTGTTGGCGGCACGTTGAGTCCGAGGAATCGCAACATTCGCCCCGGGGTTCAAGGTAATCTCTTTTTAAATTAGCCTTCCTAAAAGGCTCCTGCAATTCTCGAGGCGCAACCATAATAGTCATCCATCACCAATAAAAGTGCATGACGCTCTTTAATAGCGACAAAAACCCCTTCATAAATTCGTCTTCGCCACGTGCCCTAACTGCTCTCCTTGCGATCTCTTGTTGACATGCGCAGCTATAGTAGGCTCACATCAACCGGCTGTTCAGTGGCACCGCTTCGATGTAGTCGTTTCCTGCTGTCCACGTGTCTCGCCCCTATTGCACACATGCAGGCGGCTTCCTTCGTATAAAAAGGGGAGGCGCAGACATTTCGACCACCTTCCAGCTCTAACACTTAGCAGATATCGTCTTCATCTTCTTCCCCATGACTCCTTTCTGTGTGTAAGTCTTTTGCTTTCTTCTCGTCTTCTTCCTTAGGAGTCATGGGAAAAGATAGCAAGAAAAACCAGGGTAGGAGAGAGACTCCCAAGGAGGGCTACCAAGCGGAGTGGTATGAGTCCGCCTCTTCTAGAGTGAGAGCGGAAGCTCTGCAGGCGGCCATCGAGGCTTATGGCATTCCGGCCGAGATAGCGGCAGTGATCCCTGGAGTGGACCAGTCGTCGGTAGAACCTCCTCTAGGTTTTTTCACCTTCTTCCCAGGGCAGGTAGAGTCAGGGCTCCGTTTTCCTATCCCCCCGTTTTTATGAATGTAGCCTCCTATTTTGATATCCCTCTCCACAAGATGGCTCCTAACACCTTTGCTCAGATGGGTGGGGCATACATCATTTTTAAACTCTTCGATATTCCCCTGGCCCCTCGCCATTTCCATTCCTTCTTCATGCCGATTGGCTAGCGAGGGATGTTTAGCTTTACCGCGTGCCCCAGCCATAGGTTCTTAGGGGGGTTCCCTTCTTCTCATAAAGGGTGAAAGGAGAAATTTTTCTTCATTCGACTGCCCCACGGCCCTTTCAGTTCCCACCGCTGGACGGAGGATCTGCCAGCTCCCCCTATACTAGGGAATTTTCTGTAGAGTTCAGGCCTACCAACGAGCTAGGAGGATCCTCTCCGGCAAGGAGTTCAGCGGCCTCGGCCTAGTACAAAGCGAGGAACTCATGTACCGAGCGGCCCTCAGCCCTAAAGTGACCCACATCAGCTCTAGCCTCGGTAAGCTTATCTTTTCCATCAATGTCTGTTAATTCTAACTGATGTTCTGTTGCCTGTCTATTGTAGAGGAAATCATGCTCTCGAAGGAGATGAACCAGCTCATCAACTGGGATGAAGCTAACAAGGGGGCCTTGGATCCTCCCCCTGCTCCTCCCGCTTCACCCTCTTCCTCCACCGAGGCTTCGGAGGGGACTGTCGAATCATCCAGTGAGCCTGCGGCACCGGAGCGGAAGGAGTCTCCTACCAAGCCTCAGACACTTGCCAGCCAACGGACTTCGGGGCTATCTGTTGACCCGGAGACTTGCGTCCTTTCAGAAAGTGATCCTCCTGCTGCTTTTGTCCATACGGGGGAGGCTGTGGGGAAGTCATGGCCTCCCACCGACCCATAAATACTGAAATTCTCTGGGCGGCAAAAGCGGAAACTTCCGGAAGGCCTAGCTCCGAGACGGAAGAGGTTGCGTCGTACCAGCCCCAGCACGCTCCCTTCCATTCCCGAGGAGGACCTTCCCCTTTCTAAGGATGAGGATACAATCCCCCCATCTCTGCCTTTCCGGCAGCCTGCCCCTACAGATACAGGCAGTCAGGCCCTTGGTCCTTCCCCGGTCGATCCTTCCGAGGCCCTAAAAGGCAAACAAGCATTGCCTACCAAACCTCGGATGCAGCTCGACCGCCTACGCAAAAAGCTTAACGCGGCCTTGGAGGCTGTCGTGCATTCTTTCCCCCCTGTGCAATTCAAGGAGGTCCCTATTGTTGGATCGAGAGAATACGATAGAGGGGGGTGAATATCGTAAAACCGTTTCGGATAAAAAATAAAGAGAATACACAGTGAAAATTAAAAACAAACGCACATAACTCAAGGTTTTTTACTTGGTTCGGAGTCGCGGTCGGCTCCTACTCCAAGGCTCACGGTCCTTGACCGTTTACTGCGGACAATTCTATAATGCACAAAGTTTTACAGAGAATTGTACAGTAGTATTGCAGTAAAAAGAATAATTTAACTCTTCGTTACTGACGTCCGGTGTGGATCGTACTTCGGTGCGTAGGGTCGTCGTCGGCGCTAGAACCTCAAGATCAGAAGTTTCCGGAGCAGAGCGCTTGAGCGAAGAGCGTTGTGGCGTTGGAAAAGTGTGTTTTGGAGCTTGGGGGTCGAGCCCCTTTTATAGTGCACCTGGGGGCGCCCTGGACGTTGGGGGTGCCCTCCACGTGTCTCTGGATCCGCAAACCCCTATCCGGAACTCGGTCAGCCCTTATCCCTCCAGGATCGGGCTCGGAGTTTGACGGGGGCGCCCGGGACACAGGGGGCGCCCTACTTGACTTGTTCAACAGGCTTCTCGGCTTGATCGCTTCGTTGGCTTGGACCTAGGGCACCCGGGACCACCGGGGCGCCCGGGAGCTTGGGGGCGCCTGACCCAGTGAGCTTCCGAAGCTTTTCTTGCTCAACCGTTCGTTTGGCTTTGACCTTGGGCGCCCGGGACCTCCCGGGCGCCTAGCCCAGCTGCTGCCCCTCTCCTTTGAGGCGTTCTGAGCTGCAGAAACTCGTTACTTCGGTCCTGCATCCAGGGTTAGTACCAAACATAATAAAGCAAGAATGTTAGTGATTTCTACAGCCGTAGCTGTCTTGGTTCTGACTTCGGGTCTCCAAATGGAACCATAGGTCGAACCGACGCCTACTGTTCCCTTGACGGGGAACGCGTCCTCACCTACTCCTCTCAGGAGAGTTTACCTTTTGTCAACCGGCTCCTTCGGTTGGACTTTTGCCCAGCAGTCCTTCGCCAGGTGCCTAGCAGCCCTTCGCCAGGTCTTGGGTACCAAGCAGTCCTTCGCCCGGTGCCTAGCAGTCCTTCGTTAGGGCTTCGGTACCAAGCAGTCCTTCGCCTGGTGCCTAGCAGTCCTTCGCCAGGTCTTCGACTCCTAGCTGCCCTTCGCCAGGTGCCTAGCAGCCCTTCGCCAGGTCTTAGGTTTTTGCTGCCTAGCAGTCCTTCGCTAGGTGCCTAGCAGTCCTTCGCTAGGACTTCTTTCTGCACACTTAATGAACACATTAGAACACAAATAATACTTAACTTTTGAACCTTTTGCCAATATCAAAACTCAGGTTTGACTTAAGTGCTGCCTGCACCAACAATCTTCCCCTTTTTGATTTATAGCAACCCGGTTCAAAAAGTTAAGTTTAAACCAGGTAAAAATTCCAATTTAGTTTCCTCCCCCTGGAAGGAATCTCCCCCTAGATTTTTCAAAAGTTCGTGGGGTTAAAAACAAAGTTTCTAAGTCTGAAAATGGAATTGATTTTTCAACACTTAGAACATTTTCAAAAAAAGGTTTAGAAGACAAAAAGAAATTTTAAGTTGGGCACTCGAAAAATTTATACTTTCTAAGTCTAAAAGGGAATTAATTTTTCAGTACTTAGAATATTTTTAAAAGAAATGTACGTTAGAGAACATTTTCCAAAAAAAAATTTAAGTTGGGCACTTGGAAAATTTGTACTTAAAAAATTTACTCTTAGAAGATTTTTAGTTTTCGCACTTTAGAAAACTCTTCTAACCATCTTCTGAGAAAACACTTTAGAAACAGTTTTGAAAACAGTAGATCAAGTACTTAGAAACAGTTTTGAAAATAGCTTAAGTAATTTTACTTTTTGAAGAAAGGATAAACAAAGTTTTGAAATTTTGAATTTGAAAAAAATTTTAAACCTTCTCTCCTTTCCAATCTCTCCCCCTTTGCCATATATCAAAAAAAATTATAGAAAAAGAATATATCAAAAAAATGATGTGCTATATTGAACCAATTCAAGATATAAACTAAACCAAATCAATTTGAACTATCTCTTTCGGGTCCTGTCTAGCCCAATTAGCTACTTACTAACTGTTATAAACAGCAGTTTTCGCTAGGGTTAGTCAAGTTAAGTACGTGTTCTGTTCAAGTTAAATTTTCTAAACTTGACACTTAACTTGATTACTGTATAATTTGTATTTAGTGCCCCAATTACTGCAGATGCACTGACTTAAAGCATCTTGAATTAAGGCAAAGACCTAAGCATCTCAACCCATTCTAGGTTATCAATCAAAAGTACCCTAAGGTGCTTGTGAGATGCTGGCTTCTAGATCTATAGGTGCATGCAGTTCTAGGGTTAGGGCCTAGGCTAAGTCCATTTTCGAAAAAGTCCTAGTTTTAAAGGGGGTAGTTTTTACAAAAACTAAGTCGAAAATTTGGTTTTAAAAGAAAAAGATAACAAATTTCAAATTAAGTAGAAACTGATACGCAATAAAACAATTTTAAAGGAACCACAGAAGTAAAGTAAACCTATTCTACCAACCATAGTCACTGATAAAAGATCAGATAAACAAGAAAAGCAACTAGTCAAGTAGATAAGTCAGCTGGTCAAAGCAAGGACCAGCATAGTCACACCACAGTCAAATACAAGTCAACCCTACTAAGTAGGGGTAGTCAATCAGTCAATAGTACAATGCCAATCTAAACTAGGAGGAGGGACTGGGACGATCAGATGAACTGGGCTGCCAGGATCGAAATAATGTCATCATCTCATCATACCGTGCGTCGCTCGTCTCTCGATCGGCTCTGCGAGCATCCATATACTCTGCGTGATTTGCTTCTACTTCCTCCCTCAGACTGTGTACCTCGGTCCGAAGTAGAGCTAACGTCTCGGCAGTCGTTGGAGGTGGGGGCTCGTCCATCTGCTGTCGAATCTTGGCCGCCAGATCTCTGACATCGACCTCAATCTCCTCATCAGAGTCGATCTGGGGTCCGGCTCGCTGACATCTCCACGACAAAACCCCGGTACCCGAGACCTCTATGCCCGCCAGGGAAAAGTTCCTAAACCCTATCTCATCGAATTCAGTCATCGCGGTCATCTCTCCATTGGTGATGTTACAACATGATGATGAAGAATGGAGGTGATGATGTGGCAGTAAGGGGTGCATACCCGCCCCTGAGTGGTAACACTGGACGCATATAGAATCTTGTGGAACATGTGGAGTCCAATGTCGATATCAAGATGATGGATCAATGCGTACAGTAGGAAGGTGTGGAACAGTCACATGGTCACTACGTCCCTAGTGGACAAAGAAAGAATGCAACGGACTAAGACTCTATAGAGAGCGTAGTCCTGAACCTGAAGATCTACAGACTGAAACCGCCTGGCCAAAGGGTTTCTAGCATCCCTATAAAAGTAGGAGTATAGAGTATCTAGGTCAATGTGAGAGTAGGGAGCATCAAAAGGAGGATCTCTGGGAGGATAACAGCAAAAGGTGGACCGAGAGAGTCGTAGTCCAAGAAATCGGTTGAGCAACGAAGGTGTAATTGTCAAGAGCATCCCTTGAACTGTGGTGACAAACATAAGGTCATTCTGTCTAACTATGTTGTTGTAGAATTCTGCACATAAGGTTGTGTTAATGGGATGAGTGCAGAATACAAGGTTGTCTAGTTGGTAAAAATTGATAACATTCATGGCCTATTCAGGTAACTCATCTTTATAGGTTTATATGTTGTCCTAGCAAACTTATTGCAAAGTTCCAAGGTTGGGAACCTAGGATCGGGACTAGGTTCGGTACCGAGGTTTGATTGATTTGCACGTCGTTTTCTAAGATGATAATAAACATGCGTTTAAGAGAAAGGAATTAAAGAAATTTTAAATGCGTAAGAAAAATTATACCGAGTAGCCGTTCGGGGAGGCATGGTTGAGGTGGAGTGGTCGAGGTCACGAGAGGAGTGTTCGGTCGCCTTGGATGGAGGAGAGTTAGAGAGGAGAAGAGTTTTGGGTGTGGCAAATGAATGGAATTCGGGTGGCTTATATAGAGGTTTTATCTCGGGCGCCCGGGAGCTCCCGGGCACCCGGGTCAGAGGGTCACTGCTTTTAGCAGTGACTTGCTATTGGATGGGGGCGCCCGTGATGGTGCGGGCGCCCTGGTCAGGAAGAGATGGCAGCTTTCCTGCCTTTGACTGGTCTGGGGGCGCCCTGGTTAGGGAGACATGGCAGCTTTTCTGCCTTGAACGAAGTGAAAGAGGTGGGGGGCGCCCGAGGAGTCACGGGCGCCTGGGCTATGTAGGATTGGACCATTTTGATGTATTGTTTGATTAGTTTGACTATTTTGACTATGGTTTGACTAGTTTGACCATGGTTTGACTAGTTTTAACTGGAATAATTAGGTCAACTCTGTTCTAAATTATAGGATTTAATGTTTGTACTAAACAACAATACAGGGATGAATTTCAGTTAAGTTAATTTTTACCATCTCACCCATTCTAAAGTTGTCAATCACGTTTGCCTTATGGGTTTTTGTGAGACAGGTTTTAGTAGACAGAATTATTTTGAAAATCATGATTTATTTTGAAAAAGTTGAATTACTTTTGAAACCAATTGGTTTTGAATTTATTTTAAAAAAGAGTATTTGAATCTACAATTAACTGAACATTTGTGTTAGATTCGAATTTGATAAAGAATAATTTGAATTTGAATTTCAGAAATCGGCTTCCATGTCTTGGCGAGGCACTAGGCCTTCTTTGGTCGTAGCCTTATTGGATCATCAACCCTTTTCTTGACAAAGCCTTTTAATGAAATTTCATTTTTAAAATTACTTTTTGAAAAATTCTGGTCTAACTAGTTTGGGGCTTGGATCGGTAGCTTCGGCTAGTTCCACCAGTCTAAAGAGACCAAGTAATGTATACTTGACCTTATTAGAAGAGACTTCCCTAACGTACTATCATCTCACCGCCACCCAATACTAGGTTGTTCAAATTTCAGTTAATTGGTTCAGTCCTTAATCTAACCAGTCCTAAGTCTAGGCATGATAAATTACAGAAAAATAAATAAACAAGCAATCATGCAATTTTTACAATAAGAAAAAGAATTTATTTAACTATAAAAATTGTTTTTAAATTGGCTCCCCCTGGACTAAAGCCACGATAATGGTTCAGCAAGATGTGAATCTTGTCCTTGGGGATCCAATATTGATTTGACCCAGTTTGGTTATTCAGGCATAGTTTGGGTACCCATGCCTGAATTTTAGATCTAGACTGACTCAGTACAGCATAGTATGATCTTTGTCTAGACTTGGTTCGATAGCCTAACCTGGATCGATTTAGAACCGACTTCTGTTTTCCAAGGATCATGTCAAGACCCTTGGAACCAAAAGTGAATTGTTCTAAGGTTGCTCTAAGGTCCTTGACTTGAGTTTTCAAGAAGGAGTTCTCTTTCTCAAGTTTTTCAACTTGAGTAGAGGTTTCTTCTTGAACCTTCTCAGTTAAAGATCTAGAGTCAGCTCCCTCTTTCAGGAGTTTTACTTCCTGTCGGAGAGATTCGACTCAGATTTTGGCTTTCACCAAGTCTCGAAAAAGATAGGCAATTAATTCGGTTAATTGATTTCTAGAAAACCCCACTTACAGTGATTTCGCCATCCTCTGAAAACATGAGCTTTCCATCTTCCGGCTCCGATTCTGATTCGGTTTCGATTTCTTCCGAGGCCGTCAGAGTGAGCAGGTTTGATTGTGGGGCCTCTTCTTCTTCTTCGGACGAAGATTCGTCCCATGTTGCCTGAAGGGCCTTCTTCTTTCTTTTCTTCTTCGTTTCCTTCAGATTTGGGCATTCCGTCTTATAGTGACCCTTCTTTTTGCATTCGTAACAGATCACATTTGGTTTAGACTTTTCATTTGAAGGATCAGCTGGTTCTTCCTTTCTTCGACTGGCTTTCCTACTGTTGGTCTGGTTTTTTAGTTCCTTGTAGTAATCCCGGGCTAGCCGAACCAGCTTAGGTCGATTTCCTTCGCTGTCTTCTGAGTCTGAGTCTAAATCAGACTCGGGTGCAGGTTGAGGCTTTTTCTTGATCATCTTTCCAGTTTTACCTGCAACAAAAGCGATGCCTTTCTTGGCTAGGGTGCAGTTAGTCTGCTCATGCAATTCTAGTTCAGAAAACAACTCATCTAATTTAATTTTAGATAAATTCCTTGAAACTTTGTACGCATCTACCATAGATGCCCACAAAGTGTTTCTCGGGAAAGCGTTAAGAGCATACCTTATCAGGTCACGATTTTCTACCTTGTGACCGATTATGTGTAGACTGTTCATTAGCTCCTGAATTCTGGCGTGGAGCTGAGCTGCAGATTTGCTGTCGTTCATCTTGATTGTATACAACTTGTTCAGTAGTAGGTCCCTTTTGCTGATTCGGGTGTCGGAGGTTCCTTCATGCAACTCAATTAGCTTATCCCAGAGTTCCTTTGCATTGTTGAATGGACCAACCCGGTTCAGCTCTTCTTTGGTTAAGCCGCATTGGAGTGTCTGGGTTGCTTTGGCATCGGCCTCGATTTTTCTTTTGAGTGAGGCGTCCCATTCGGTGTAGAGTTGTGGCACTCCTTCAGAATTTCTTGGGATTTCCAGACCGGATTGGATGATTATCCACATGTCCACCTGAGTTTTCAAGTGGACTTCCATCTGACTTTTCCAGTAGGAGAAATCCTCCCCACTGAAAAGTGGTGGTCTGACGGTACTGAAGCTTTCTTGCATGGCCATTTAGGAATTATTTCTAAAAAAATAACGAAAAAGAATGTCCCAAGACTTGGTCTTGGATTAGTAGTGTGGGAGAAAAAAAAGATTTTAACTAGTGGTGTTGCACCAACCTCGATTAACGATAAAAAAATTCGTTCGAAAAAAAATAAAAAAAATAATTTTATAAAAATCCGAAAAAACTCTCAAATTGGTGGTTACACCAAATTTGAGCTTCCCCGCTCTGATACCACTTGTTGGGTCGAGAGAATACGATAGAGGGGGGGTGAATATCGTAAAACTGTTTCGAATAAAAAATAAAGAGAATGCACAACGAAAATTAAAAACAAACGCACATAACTCAAGGTTTTTTACTTGGTTCAGAGTCGCAGTCGGCTCCTACTCCAAGGCCCACGGTCCTTGACCGTTTACTGCGGGCAATTCTATAATGCACAAAGTTTTACACAGAATTGTACAATAGTATTGCAGTAAAAAGAATAATTTAACTCTTCGTTACCAACGCCCGGTGTGGATCGTACTTCGGTGCGTAGGGTCGTCGTCGGCGCTAGAACCTCGAGATCAGAAGTTTTCGGAGCAGAGCGC
>JAGFNQ010002201.1:555516-586521 GCA_024364735.1 Boesenbergia rotunda | reverse complement strand
GGTTCGATATGGTGCTTCCTGCACCAACACCAGGCGCCTGGGAAGGCAGCCTTATCCCTGCGCGATCTTCTCTGCTACGGATGAACTTTTGACAACACATGGCAGGCGTCCAAGAGCCCTGAGGCGCCCGAGTGAGTGAAGCCAGGTCCTAGCTTGGGAAGCTAGGTTGAAGTCCCGGTGAGTGAAACTGGGCATGAAGTCTTGGTCCGGAGGACTGAGTGTAACGCCCCAAATTTTCCACTCTAGCGTAGTAATAATGGAACATGTGGCCAAGAATAATATTATGAATTTAGGGGGAAAAGTTGCGAATAAAGAAATGTTAGACATTATCTTGACACGTAGTGGATGTGTGATAATTATGCTTAGGTATTATATTTAATGTTATGCTTAAGTATCCTACACATGTATGAATGAATAATGATATGCATGTGTATGAATTAAATAAGTAGCATTCTCTAGGTGGGCTTTGGTTATGCGGGCTTGGAAAAAGAAAAAAATAATAAAAGGAAGAGAAAGCAAAAAAGAAAAGGAGGTGCCAAGGATTGAATCTTGGACCTCAAAGGAAAAGCAAAGCCTTAAGAATATTCATGTAACCAATTCACCTAGCAAGGGAGTGCTATTAGAAGAGGATGGGAAATTGTAGATAAGTGGGAAAGAAGATGAAGAGACACAAGAAAATTGAAGAGACACCATTAAAGAGGTGCTTGCCTCTTTACTCACCATAAAAGGTCATGAAGAGGAGGAAATGCCTAAGGCATTTCGACCAAGAAACCTCCCCCCTTTCTCTCCACCAAACTCTTCTCCTTCCTCCTCTTCCTCACCGAAATCCTTGTGGCCCTTGGTATCATTTTCAAGTCATTCACCTCCTAGAGAAAACCGGACCAAAAGAAGAGAAGAACAAGAGGAGTGCTAGAGTTTAAGAGGTCTTTTCTTCTCCAAAACTTTGAGATCATTTGGGAACATAAGCACAAGTGGTAAGACTCCCTCACCTGCAACATAATGGCTTTTTTATGTATTTTTTTTCATGATTTTTATGTTTGCTTGTGATGTTGGGTAAAAGAAAATGGAAGAAAACCTTGAGGGAAGTTTTGGCCATAAAAGGGTACCACCCTTTTTCTATGTCCAAAAACTTAAAGGAAGAGTTCATGAAATTGTTACTACCTTTTTGTAATGAATATATGATGGATACATGGTGTTTGAATGCCCTCCATGATGTAAAGGACTTGGAAGAATTCGGCCAAGTCATGAAATGGATAAATGTTGATGCATGAAGTAGGCTATTGTTCTAATGATTGTTTCCTTGCTATATAAATGTTTTAGACCTCGAAATTTTATGGAATCTATGCTAAGGGACCGCTGTAACATTCAGCCAAGGGACCTTAAATTATACCTTAAAACAGATTTTTATAGACCTTCATGAAGTTATAGTTAAATCAAGTGATATGCATGTGATTGGGTGTTTTATTTCATGATGGAAATAATTTATACCTTAGGGTCAGTACCTTATCTAAGTTGTTTGAGCCTAAACTCATGCTCCATTCTATGTATTTATGTTTAAAAAAATGTTACATGTACCCATATGCATGATAATGCAAGTAGAACTCTAGATCATACACCTAAACTAGGGTTTGGTGAAGTACAAACTACTTTTACACTTGTGAATGAATTCTTATGAAAAATATGCTTTTATTCCCATGTTATATGAATGATTATGCTATGAAATCCCTACTGTGAGTTTCGACAAGTTACAAGAATAGGGGTTAAGAATAGGTTCGAGTACAAAGCATGCCCCTAAACTAGTGTTTAATGAAGCCTAGACTACCTTTATGCTTGTATATGACCTTAATGGTAAAATATGTTTTTGTTTACATGTTATATGAACTTTTATACCATGTTATACATACTGTGAATTTTGGCCAATTACTAGAATAAAGGCTAAGAATAAGTTCAAGTACAATTCATGCACCTAAACTAGTGTTTAGTGAAGTCTAGACTACCAGTGTACTTGTAAATGACCTCTTATGTAATTTATGTTTTTATTTCCATGATTATATAACTCTTATGCTATGATATCCTTGCTATGAAGTTTCGGCCAACATGTATTAAGATGAGAAAAGAACGATTAAACTAACATATTGCCTTAATTAAGACAAGCATATTATAAGTATGATATATTGATGAAACTAGCATGATGGTTGCTTCACTTACATGTGTTAAAAGAAAGGTCCTTCCATGTCTTGCTATTTATGCTAATGATTATGCCATGAAAGTATGCCTATGTTTATGAATGATTGAATGCCTATAGTACATGCAATATGAAAGAAAGAAAGAATGCATATTCTATATATGAAGTATGCTTATGATTATGAATGATTGAATGTCTATAGTACATGCAATATGAAAGAAAGAAAGAAAGAAAGGAATGCATGTTCTATATGAAAGAAAGAAAGAAATGAAAAGAATGCATATATGTATTTTACTTTAAAGAATGGCTTGTACCGGGTCTTGAAAAAGATCCACGGTTCTGGACTACCGAAGTTGTCCCTAGGCTGAAAGATAGTAAGCCTAGAATGTAGACCCCTGTAGGTCGGGATTAGCTACCTCGCATCCTACATAGGGGTATGCGCGCAAAAGAAAGAATGGGTACAAAGCTGGGGACCCCAAAGAAGATGATGTATATGATTTTAAAGTATTATTTACTATGTTTTCTAAAGAGCATCCTAAATGTTTTTATAATGCATATGTTCTATGTTTATATACATTCATATGTTTATATGCCTTATGTATTTTTATGCTATGCATAAGATGTTATATGTCTCTCAAATGCATGTGACGTATGGATTTAGTGAGTAGGAAAGAGCTTACTAAGTTTCATACTTATAGTTTGTTTGCTTATGTTGCAGATCAACATAGAAATTACAAAAGAAAGGGAAGCTGCAGGAAGGGCTAATGTGTGTGGTGTGACTTGACTGATCGATCCACTTTAGTGTCATCTATAAACTTAGTTCTTATTTCTAATAAGACATATGTTGCTACTTTATGCATGATACTTGCTAGTTCTTTGGGGTTTATTTAAGTATGGATGCTATTAGATGTTATGTGATGTTATTACTTCCTTATCGTTGCATATGCTTTTAGTTATGTTTCATTTCCGCTGCAATGTTAGATTCATACGCAATGATATAAGTAAGTAAGAAAAAAAAGGTTAAAGGTAACGCGCCGCCTAACGGTAAGGGGCGGGCGTTACAGCTTGGTATCAGAGCAGTTTGTCATCTCACTACACACACATCAAACCTACCTCCTGCCGCTTCCAAGTAAGAAATTCTATACTTGCCTTATTTCATGTTTATATTGATAACTGAATTATGCAAGTATGATGCATGATATGTATGATTTTACCTTGGATAAAACTAGGAAGATACCTTATGATGACAATGATTTAAAATGATATGTATGACGGAAGCATGATCTTACCTTGGATAAAACTGGGAAGATACCTTATCATGCCTTGTAATGACAATGATTTAAGATGTATATGAATAGAAACCTAAGGTAGTACCTTACCGTACCTTATAATGAAAAAGATACAAATGCATGTATATACATGAAAATGATGAAAACGATCTTATACTATCTTATTGTTGTAAAATGTTTAAACAACAGAGCAAGAAGACTACATAAAATTTAAGATGTAAGAACATCTAGAAAGAGATAGTAGTAGAATAAAAATATTTTCTTGTACGTGATATACCTAAGTGATAGATAATAGGAGAAAATGACAGTAACTTTATACTAGCCTATGTGTTATTTCGTGAAGATAGCATGGCTAGAAGAAGTACCAGAACAAACGAAACTGCACCCCAGCCTGACCTGACGCACATAGTCGCAGAACTTCAGCGTCAGATCGCCGAACAACAGCAGACCATCAACACCCCAATGACTCAACAGGGAAACACTACCACTCCACCACCAAACCAGACTGTGATATCTGTAGCACCCCCGACAGGCCCTGCCACCGGAATGCGACCGGAAGCCTATTTAATCCAGTGGCAGAGGCTGAAGCCGGAGTCCTTCTCGGGTGCTTGCGAGCCATGGGATGCACAGGCCTGGTTTAAGACCATGGAGAGTACTATGGAGCTGCTAGATTGGCCGGAGCATGAGAAGATAAAATGTGCGTCGTTCTGCCTCTCTGGAGAAAGGGTCAAGGCTAAGAGACCCGTAAACCGGATGAAGTGGACGGACTTTGAGACGGAATTCTTCGAGGAGTTCTTCCACATGCGGGTCACCAACAAACATTATGATGAATTCACGGAATTCCGACAAGGTGACCTATCCGTCAGCGAAGCCGTTAAGAGGTTCACCCGACTGGCTCGCCTATGTCCTGAGTTGGTTAGCACAGAGAAAGAAAAGGTCCGCCTTATGCTGAAGATGTTACGATCGGAGATAGCTCTGAACGTGGCCGGCGGAGTTAACCGACCGCAGACCGCCGAGGAGCTGTTTAGCAGTGCTTTGATCACCGAGCACTATCTGAACAACATAAATCAGCAAAGGAAGACGCCAACTGAAAGCAAGAGCCAAGCCCCCTCAGGAGGTCAGAAGCCTCAGCACGCGGGTACTAGCTGGAAGGGGGACCGCAATGATAAGAAAATGTGGAACAATTCTAACGGCGGCCCAGCAAATAAGAAGCCCAAGTACACCCCGTGCGCAAAATGTGGAAACACGCATCCTGGAGAATGCCGCATGGGTACAAACAAGTGCTTCACATGCGGACAAGAGGGACACAAGGCCTTCGCCTGTCCTGCCATGGCCCCGACACCTTCTCAGCAGCAGATACAGTATCAGAATGCTCCTGCACAGCTGCACTATATGCAAGCCGCACTAGAAGGTCCTCAATTAAGTCAAGGCCGATTGGAGGCCCCGCCTGTTACTACGAACGCAAGGGTATTTTCTCTTACAAAGGAAGATGCGGCAAATGCTTCCACCGTTGTCACAGGTCAGATAATTATTTACAGTCAGGATGCTACTGTTTTATTTGATACTGGGGCAACGCATTCCTATATTTCCATGATACATGTTAAGAAGATAGACATAACCTTACAAGTTCTAGATAGCAAGTTTTAACAACCCTGCCTTCGAGAGAAACAATGGCATCCACCCGAGTTATTTTAAGTTCGAGGACGAACTTTTCAGAAGGGAGGGTGGATTGTAACGCCCCAAATTTTCCACTCTAGCGTAGTAATAATGGAACATGTGGCCAAGAATAATATTATGAATTTAGGGGGAAAAGTTGCAAATAAAGAAATGTTAGACATTATCTTGACACATAGTGGATGTGTGATAATTATGCTTAGGTATTATATTTAATGTTATGCTTAAGTATCCTACACATGTATGAATGAATAATGATATGCATATGCACGTGTATGAATTAAATAAGTAGCATTCTCTAGGTGGGCTTTGGTTATGCGGGCTTGGAAAAAGAAAAAAATAATAAAAGGAAGAGAAAGCAAAAAGAAAAGGAGGTGCCAAGGATTGAACCTTGGACCTCAAAGGAAAGCAAAGCCTTAAGAATATTCATGTAACCAATTCACTTAGCAAGGGAGTGCTGTTAGAAGAGGATGGGAAATTGTAGATAAGTGGGAAAGAAGATGAAGAGACACAAGAAAATTGAAGAGACACCATTAAAGAGGTGCTTGCCTCTTTACTCACCATAAAAGGTCATGAAGAGGAGGAAATGACTAAGGCATTTCGACCAAGAAACCTCCCCCCTTTCTCTCCACCAAACTCTTCTCCTTCCTCCTCTTCCACACCGAAATCCTTGTGGCTCTTGCTACCATTTTCAAGTCATTCACCTCCTAGAGAAAACCGGACCAAAAGAAGAGAAGAACAAGAGGAGTGCTAGAGTTTAAGAGGTCTTTTCTTCTCCAAAACTTTGAGATCTTTTGGGAACATAAGCACAAGTGGTAAGACTCCCTCACCTACATCATAATGGCTTTTTTATGTATTTTTTCATGATTTTTATGTTTGCTTGTGATGTTGGGTGAAAGAAAATGGAAGAAAACCTTGAGGGAAGTTTTGGCCATAAAAGGGTACCACCCTTTTTCTATGTCCAAAAACTTAAAGGAAGAGTTCATGATATTGTTACTACCATTTTGTAATGAATATATGATGGATACATGGTGTTTGAATGCCCTCCATGATGTAAAGGACTTGGAAGAATTCGGCCAAGTCATGAAATGGATAAATGTTGATGCATGAAGTAGGCTATTGTTATAATGATTGTTTCCTTGTTATATAAATCTTTTAGGCCACGAAATTTTGTGGAATCTATGCTAAGGGACCGCTGTAACATTCGGTCAAGGGACCATAAATTATGCCTTAAAACAGATTTTTATAGACCTTCATGAAGTTATAGTTAAATCAAGTGATATGCATGTGATTGGGTGTTTTATTTCATGATGGAAATAATTTATACCTTAGGGTCAGTACCTTATCTAAGTTGTTTGAGCCTAAACTCATGCTCCATTCTATGTATTGATGTTTAGAAAAATGTTACATGTACCCATATGTATGATAATCCAAGTAGAACTCTAGATCATACACCTAAACTAGGGTTTGGTGAAGTACAAACTACTTTTGCACTTGTGAATGAATTCTTATGAAAAATATACTTTTATTCCCATGTTATATGAATGATTATGCTATGAAATCCCTACTGTGAGTTTCGACAAGTTACAAGAATAGGGGTTAAGAATAGGTTCGAGTACAAAGCATGCCCCTAAACTAGTGTTTAATGAAGCCTAGACTACCTTTATACTTGTATATGACCTTAATGGTAAAATATGTTTTTGTTTACATGTTATATGAACTTTTATACCATGTTATACATACTGTGAATTTTGGCCAATTACTAGAATAAAGGCTAAGAATAAGTTCAAGTACAATTCATGCACCTAAATTAGTGTTTAGTGAAGTCTAGACTACCAGTGTACTTGTAAATGACCTCTTATGTAATGTATGTTTTTATTTCCATGATTATATGACTCTTATGCTATGATATCCTTGCTATGAAATTTCGGCCAGCATGTATTAAGATGAGAAAAGAAAGATTAAACTAACATATTGCCTTAATTAAGACAAGCATGTTATAAGTATGATGTATTGATGAAACTAGCATGATGGTTGCTTCACTTACATGTGTTAAAAGAAAGGTCCTTCCATGTCTTGCTATTTATGCTAATGATTATGCCATGAAAGTATGCCTATGTTTATGAATGATTGAATGCCTATAGTACATGCAATATGAAAGAAAGAAAGAATGCATGTTCTATATATGAAAGTATGCTTATGATTATGAATGATTGAATGTCTATAGTACATGCAATATGAAAGAAAGAAAGAAAGGAATGCATGTTCTATATGAAAGAAAGAAAGAAATGAAAAGAATGCATATATGTATTTTACTTTAAAGAATGGCTTGTACCGGGTCTTGAAAAAGATCCACGGTTCTGGACTACCGAAGTTGTCCCTAGGCTGAAAGATAGTAAGCCTAGAATGTAGACCCCTGTAGGTCGGGATTAGCTGCCTCGCATCCTACATAGGGGTATGCGCGCAAAAGAAAGAATGGGTACAAAGCCGGGGACCCCAAAGAAGATGATGTATATGATTTTAAAGTATTATTTACTATGTTTTCTAAAGAGCATCCTAAATGTTTTTACAATGCATATGTTCTATGTTTATATGCCTTCATATGTTTATATGCCTTATGTATTTTTATGCTATGCATAAGATGTTATATGTCTCTCAAATGCATGTGACGTATGGATTTAGTGAGTAGGAAAGAGCTTACTAAGTTTCATACTTATAGTTTGTTTGCTTATGTTGCAGATCAACATAGAAATTACTAAAGAAAGGGAAGCTGCAGGAAGGGCTAATGTGTGTGGTGTGACTTGACTGATTGATCCACTTTAGTGTCATCTATAAACTTAGTTCTTATTTCTAATAAGACATATGTTGCTACTTTATGCATGATACTTACTAGTTCTTTGGGGTTTATTTAAGTATGGATGCTATTAGATGTTATGTGATGTTATTACTTCCTTATCGTTGCATATGCTTTTAGTTATGTTTCATTTCCGCTGCAATGTTAGATTCATACGCAATGATATAAGTAAGTAAGAAAAAAAAAGGTTAAAGGTAATGCGCCGCCTAACGGTAAGGGGCGGGCGTTACAGCTTGGTATCAGAGAAGTTTGTCATCTCACTACACACACATCAAACCTACCTCCTGCCGCTTCCAAGTAAGAAATTCTATACTTGCCTTATTTCATGTTTATATTGATAACTGAATTATGCAAGTATGATGCATGATATGTATGATTTTACCTTGGATAAAACTAGGAAGATACCTTATGATGACAATGATTTAAAATGATATGTATGACGGAAGCATGATCTTACCTTGGATAAAACTGGGAAGATACCTTATCATGCCTTGTAATGACAATGATTTAAGATGTATATGAATGGAAACCTAAGGTAGTACCTTACCGTACCTTATAATGAAAAAGATACAAATGCATGTATATACATGAAAATGATGAAAATGATCTTATACTATCTTATTGTTATAAAATGTTTAAACAACAGAGCAAGAAGACTACATAAAATTTAAGATGTAAGAACATCTAGAAAGAGATAGTAGTAGAATAAAAATATTTTCTTGTACGTGATATATCTAAGTGATAGATAATAGGAGAAAATGACAGTAACTTTATACTAGCCTATGTGTTATTTCGTGAGATAGCATGGCTAGAAGAAGTACCAGAACAAACGAAATGGTACCCCAGCCTGACCTGATGCACATAGTCACAGAACTTCAGCGTTAGATCGCCGAACAACAGCAGACCATCGACACCCTGATATCTGTAGCACCCCCGACAGGCCCTGCCACCGGAATGCGACCGGAAGACTATTTAATCCAGTGGCAGAGGCTGAAGCCGGAGTCCTTCTCGGGTGCTTGCGAGCCGTGGGATGCACAGGCCTGGTTTAAGACCATGGAGAGTACTATGGAGCTGCTAGATTGGCCGGAGCATGAGAAGATAAAATGTGCGTCGTTCTGCCTCTCTGGAGAAAGGGTCAAGGCTAAGAGACCCGTAAACCGGATGAAGTGGACAGACTTTGAGACGGAATTCTTCGAGGAGTTCTTCCACATGCGGGTCACCAACAAACATTATGATGAATTCACGGAATTCCGACAAGGTGACCTATCTGTCAGCGAAGCCGTTAAGAGGTTCACCCGACTGGCTCGCCTATGTCCTGAGTTGGTTAGCACAGAGAAAGAAAAGGTCCGCCTTATGCTGAAGATGTTACGACCGGAGATAGCTCTGAACGTGGTCGGCGGAGTTAACCGACCGCAGACCGCCGAGGAGCTGTTTAACAGTGCTTTGATCACCGAGCACTATCTGAACAACATAAATCAGCAAAGGAAGACGCCAACTGAAAGCAAGAGCCAAGCCCCCTCAGGAGGTCAGAAGCCTCAGCACGTGGGTACTAGCTGGAAGGGGGACCGCAATGATAAGAAAATGTGGAACAATTCTAACGGCGGCCCAGCAAATAAGAAGCCCAAGTACACCCCGTGCGCAAAATGTGGAAACACGCATCCTGGAGAATGCCGCATGGGTACAAACAAGTGCTTCACATGCGGACAAGAGGGACACAAGGCCTTCGCCTGTCCTGCCAAGGCCCCGACACCTTCTCAGCAGCAGATGCAGTATCAGAATGCTCCTGCACAACTGCACTATATGCAAGCCGCACTAGAAGGTCCTCAATTAAGTCAAGGCCAATTGGAGGCCCCGCCTGTTACTACGAACGCAAGGGTATTTTCTCTTACAAAGGAAGATGCGGCAAATGCTTCCACCGTTGTCACAGGTCAGATAATTATTTACAGTCAGGATGCTACTGTTTTATTTGATACTGGGGCAACGCATTCCTATATTTCCATGATACATGCTATGAAGATAGACATAACCTTACAAGTTCTAGATAGCAAGTTTTAACAACCCTACCTTCGAGAGAAACAATGGCATCCACCCGAGTTATTTTAAGTTCGAGGACGAACTTTTCAGAAGGGAGGGTGGATTGTAACGCCCCAAATTTTCCACTCTAGCGTAGTAATAATGGAACATGTGGCCAAGAATAATATTATGAATTTAGGGGGAAAAGTTGCGAATAAAGAAATGTTAGACATTATCTTGACACGTAGTGGATGTGTGATAATTATGCTTAGGTATTATATTTAATGTTCCCCTAGGAAAATGCGGCAAATGCTTAGGTATTATATTTAATGTTCCCTTAAGGAAGATCAGGCTAATGATGTTGCCCTAATTTCCGAAATTGAACCTAGGAAAATTGATGAGGCATTAAATGATCCCGATTGGATCATTGTCATGCAAGATGAACTAGGTCAATTCGAAGAAGTCAAGTTTGGGATTTAGTCCCTAGACCTAAGAAGGCCACCATTATTGGAACCAAATGGGTCTTCAAAAATAAATTAAACCATAAGGGAGAAATCGTAAGAAACAAGGCACGCTTAGTAGCCAAGGGCTATAGTCAAGTTGAAGGCCTTGATTACGATGAGACCTATGCTCCCGTGGCACGATTAGAATCCATCCGATTGATGCTTGCATCTGCAGCACATAGAGGTTTCAAACTCTACCAAATGGATGTCAAATCGGCCTTCCTAAACGGTTTCATAAGAGAAGAGGTCTATGTCGAACAACCTCCGGGGTTTGAGAATTCCGAATTTCCAACCCACGTTTTCAAGCTCAAGAAGGCGCTTTACGGCCTTAAACAAGCACCCCGAGCTTGGTATGAGCGGTTGTCGACATTTCTAATTGAAAAAGGCTTTGTTAGAGGACAAATAGACCCTACACTATTTCTACGGAGAGATGGTGACAATATATTTGTAGCCCAAGTGTATGTCGATGACATAATTTGTGGCTCAAACAATAAGGGCTATTTAAATAAATTTTTTGGACACATGGAGAGCGAATTTGAAATGAGTCTAGTGGGAGAGTTGACTTTCTTTCTTGGACTTGAAATCAAGCAAACTCGTGATGGAATCCATGTGCACCAATCAAAATACAACCAAGAGATGCTCCGAACATTTAACATGAGTGATTCTAAAGAGGTAATCACTCCCATGGCTACAAATACATGATTAGACAATGATGAGAGTGGTAAACCTGTTAACTTAACTGAATATCAGAGTATGATAGGTAGTTTGCTATACCTCACAGCTAGTCGACCTGATATACTTTTTGCTGTGGGTATGTGCGTTAGGTATCAAGTCTGTGGCAAGGAATCTCATTTAATTATTTTCAAGAGAATTTTGAGATACCATAAGGGCACCATTAGAGTTGGTCTTTGGTACCCCGTACCGAGTCATTTCACCTAATTGGCTACACTAATTCCGACTATGCTGGGTGCAAGTTGGATCGGAAAAGCACAAGTGGGGGTTGCCAATTTTTAGGTTCATCATTAGTTAGTTGGTCAAGTCGGAAGCAACATTGTGTTGCTCTCTCCACGAACGAGGCAGAATATATCGCCATGGGAGAGAGTGTATCACAATTGTTGTGGATGATACACACACTAGAGGACTATGGATTAACCTACAAGGGTGTGCAAGTGTTGTGCGACAACATAAGCACAATAAACCTAACAAAGAATACAGTCCATCACTCTAGAACCAAGCATATTGAAGTGCGTCACCACTTCATTAGAGATCATGTTGCTAGAGGGGACATTGTACTCTCACATGTAGAGTCAAAGTCGAATCTAGCGGACATTTTCACTAAACCACTCCCCGAGAATGAGTTTAGTTTCTTACGAAGGGAGTTGGGAATGTGTCGCGCTTCATAGGATTGAAAAGCATATAAAACCCTTCATGATTATTTCTAATTGTGGGGAACAATTATTGGGCAACATGGGGACATCTCACACAAACTATAAGGTTTAACAAAACGTTTTTGTTTGCTAGATATGGGGTGAGATGTTAGGATCAACCTAATTACTCAAAATGTCAATACATCCCTTGAGAAATTAGGTTGACGAGACAATAATCATTAAGTTGACCAAGTATGGGGAAAACCAATGCATAACATATGTATACTTGGCTCCATTCGAATCAAGGAAACTTGATTGGAGACTTATTTTGATATAAACTTGGTTAAACATTGAATGGATGTTTGTGATTGAATTTGACTTCACTTGGGTGGAGTAAATTGATTTGTTAAATTCATAAGGACCTTTGATCCTTGTTCAGGGATCAATTATAGTCAAGGGAACACCTCGATGATCGAAAATCTTCCATCTGATCGTATTAGAACTCAAAGGGAAGTCTGAAACTGAAGTTTTTGATCGTATCAGAAAAATTCCTGATACCTGATCGATCACCGGACCGATCAGGAGGTGGCCTGATCGGTCATCGAACTGATCAGGAGTAGGTATGATCGGTCTAAATGACCGATCACGTCGAATTGCGATAACCCACTGAAACCCCTCTGTGTTGGCCTGGATCGGTCCACTGACCGATTTGGCCCCCTGTGGTGATCGGCCCACCGACCGATCAGGAGGGTCACAGAAAACCTCACAAACTCACTGTTAGCTCCCTGATCGATCAGCAGACCAATCAGGGGCTTGCCTGATCGGTCACCCGACCGATCAGGACCAAGCCAGACCGATCAGGCTGGAGCCTAATCGGTCTGGGCGTTCCTGGATCGAACGGTGATCCATTCGATCACATTAAATCTTGGTTGGTGATCGGTCCACCAACCCGATTAATCACGTATCCACCTTACATTCCCGAACCCTAGCGCCGAAACTCTCTTCTTGTGCGTGAGATCATCCTCGTCCTGTGCGTGAGTTCTTCTTCCTGCGTTTCTTCTTCCTGCGCGTGGCTTCTTGCGATCTTCTCCCTGCTGTGCATAAGATTGTTTTCCTTCTGCGCTGTTGGGAGTTCCTCTTTTGCTCCTGTGTTCTTTCTCGCGAAGCGCCACTTGTGTGTGCTATCTCTGCGCAACTCAGCCGCCTGATATCTCTCAACCAACTCGATCACCGACATGGCACCGAAGTGAGCTTTTTGCTTTCAATTTTAACTTGATGATTACTCCATAAATCATGTTCTTTGTCTAACCATAATGTTTCATTTTGTGGTTCATGTTGGTGTTTACCGTGACCTTGCCTATGCCGTGACCGAATTCTTAATCTCACTAAACTTCATTGATTTATTCACTTGATTATTGATCAAACCATATTCCCTTGATTAACCTTTTATTCATTGATAATTATGTGTTCAATTCATCAACTCCAATCTGTTGTCGTGACTTATTGTTCCAATCCTTAGGAAATCCTCTAAAGGTAAAGAGTCGGTTGGGGGACCTCGAAGGGCAAAGGCCCTTCATCATCAGTACCCCCTCGTAGGCCTCAGCCCTCTTCGAGTTCTCGTTTTCCTAATGCTGCCTTCGAGCAAGTATTTCAATCTAGAACCTTCAAACTCCTTCCATGTAGGTCTATTGATAGACCTTTTCTATACGATCATTGTCCCTCTATTAAAGAGGTGATTGACTTCTACAACCTCAAGCTCTTCCTTTCCCTTGAGCGGTCCATCAACTATGACCTCGTGTTAGAATTCTACAACAACTTGCAACACGGACCGCAAGGGGGCTTTGATTTCACGACTCGGGTAGTCAAGAGGAATCTTGACTTTTCCTATGATATCTTGGCTGAGTATCTTGGTGGTCGACGATCGCCTAACTTCTATTCTATCTACCCAGAGCTACCTGACCCCTTACTGCCTCCATTTAAGGGCGTCACCCCTGATGACATATATGAGCATTTCTTCGGCCATCCTAGACCAGCTGGCCCCGATGAGTTAGGGCTTGATTTTCCTACCTTTGCAGCTCTTCGTCTTTCCCCTACCGACTATATTCTTTTCAAGATCATTACTCAATGCATTCTGCTGATCACCTCCAAACCCTTGACTGAGATTCGTCCATATCACTGTTTGATGCTCTATGGCATGCATCGCCATTTGGATTTTGACATTATGGAGAGCATCTTTCAGTCTATCATATCTTATAGAGATCCCAGCCGCCACACTATCTACATGTCTTTCGGTCACGTCATTACTGACTAGCTCCAGTCAGTCGGTGTTGATGTGACCAAGGGCAGGACAGTGCCCATGGTTCACCAGGATTACCAACTTGGTAAACGTGCGTTTGCCAAGTCTGGCATTGTTGTTGGGCCTCAGGGTCAGGGTCTGGTTTGGAAGGACGGGCGAGGTCTAGGCGAGCTACCTCGGGGCGCACATGTTTAGGTACCAGCAGCTCCGGCTGCACATCAGGAGGCGCTCGCCGCAGCAGTTGAGTATGAGTACAAGACAGATCCCAACATTCGCTGGCAGGTTACCGAGCTGGAGCAGACGATGCAGCATGAGATTCATATCTCTGAGCTCTGGCGACAGGAGGTCCGGTCTGAGTTTCGGTCTTTCGATCGCCGACTCCTCGCGATAGAGTCCGACGTCTCGGGGATACGCTCCCAGCAGTAGACATGGTACGAGGAGTGGCACCAGCATACATTTCCTGGAGCTGCACCTTCTAGCAGTATTGCCCCGAGGTCCTTCATACCTGATGATGACACGACCAACGACCCCATGCAGGCCGATGACCCCCCCCCCACCGATGATTGACTGTGGTTGTACTTTGGCTTTGATCTTGCATTGTTGTATCTGACTATTTGACGAATCTGTCCGTTATGACTATTTGCCTGTTATGGCTTTGTGTTGCCTTTGACTGTGCTTTGATGCTATGTTATGCATCTGACTTTATGACTACTTCCATATATGACTTGCTACTCCATGCTTATTACTAGTTCTTGTTTTATTTATATTCCATGATTCATATGTTGCATGTGATTGCTATATCCTGTTTTATCTTTATCACATGGTTTCATATGTTCTCAAAATAAATCATATCTTTGTTGTTTTGGGAGAACCCCTAGGTTTGAGGGGGAGTATGTTTAAACATAACAACCGGTCTACACCCTTTTCGGTGTTTGACAAAGGGGAGAGTGTGGTTGGTTAAGTTTAGGACTATTACGAGTTTAACTGTTGTAGGGGGAGGTCCTGATTCTCCTACGATTCTGAAATTTGAGATAATTGAATTCAAATTCCTAAACTTAAAATCGAGTTATCAAACAACAAAAAGGGGGAGATTGTTGATGCAGTCTGACCCTGATTGTTGTTTTGGTGTTGACACCAATTTTAGTTTAGGTTAATGAGATGATTGGGATTAAGTCCTGGTCGGGGACTAGTCTTACCTAGTGGGACTAGGTGGAAATCCTGGCTTGGGATGCCAGGTTCTAGCTTGAGAAGCTAGGTTGGATGAAATCCTGGCTTGAGAAGCCAGGTCCTAGCTTGAGAAGTTAGGTTGGATGAAATCCTGGCTTAGGAAGCCAGGTCCAAGCTTGAGAAGCTAGGTTGGATGAAATCCTGGCTTGGGAAGCCAGGTCCTAGCTTGGGAAGCCAGGTCCTAGCTTGGGAAGCAAGGTTGGATGAAATCCTGGTGAGTGAAGCCAGGTCCTAGCTTGGGAAGCTAGGTTGAAGTCCCGGTGAGTGAAATTGGGCATAGGAATCTTGGTCCGGGGGACTGAGCACGAGTCAGAGAAGGCTAGGAGCCCGTTCTCTTAACTTAGAGTGGATTTGGCCTTACCTGGATCGGTCTGGTGACCGATCAGGGAAGTTGGCATGGAGCTCCTTCGTGGATCGGTCTGGTGACCGATCCAGTGATGATTGATCGGTCTGGTGACCGATCAGGGAGCATACAGTGACTTTGTTAGGCTACTGATCGTCTCCTGATCGGTTTGGTGACCGATCAGGGAGACTCTTCAGATCGTTCTGGTGAACATCATTTGTTGCAAGCCTCTCAGTATAACCGATCAGGCTGGAGCCTGATCGGTCAGGAGGTGCTCTGATCGGTCCCCAGACCGATCAGACCACATCCTGATCGGTCTAGTGACCGATCAGTGGGTTTGGGCTACAAAGCTAGAAGAACACCCTGCAATGGGGTGGATTGGTCTGGTGACCGATCCACGACATGGGATCGGTCTGGTGATCAATCACAAAGAAGTCGCGCTTTCTGAATTCTCAGTGGGGACCGATCAGGCTGGAGCCTGATCAGTCTGGACCCATCCTGATCGGTCTGGTGACCGATCAGGAGTCACTCTGATCGGTCCGGGGATCGATCAGTAGCTGACAGCTTTAATTCAAAAGCGCTGTCAGAGTTCTGATTGCTACTGATACACTACTGATCTTTGTTTTGAGTCTTCTGATATTTGATCCTCTATTGATTTGCTATGCTAATGACCTGCTAAGTGTGCAAATAAATTAGGTTCACTCAAGGGGAGTCAAACGGAGGCTTTTGCTTCATCAGGTTTGGTAGTTTACCTTCTCAGGTTTCAACGGATGACTGTGCCACTGAGATGCTGACTGGGGCTAGGCTGAGGGGAGCTCTGGGAGTCCAAGAGAGATCAGGATAGCCGGGCAGTTGCAGTTGAGCAGCTGGGAGCTGCAGAGAGGTGGCTGTGACCTGGCGTCCGTGAGCAGAGACTTAAGCGCTTGGTGGCGAAGAAGTCTCGGAAAGGATTATTGGTCCAACAACAATTTTCTGAAAGACTCTTGATCCATCTCTTTGAGCAAGCAACTGTGAATCTTGAGCAATATTCTGATACTTGAGCACTTGGAAGAAACAAGGAGCTTGGCGAGTCCATCAGCAAGAAGATACGAAGAGCAGGGAGTTCTTGTGTGAGATCTGTGCTGAGTGGAGCTCGGTGAGGAGTTCGCTTGTGTTCTTTGTGTCCTAAGTGCTCTGTATGATTCCTTCTCGTGTTTCTCTGTACTTAATACTTCATTCGGTTTGAAACGCTGTGGAGAGGTTACTCCACCGAGAAGGAGGTTGCATTCTATCCGGATTTTCCGGGGCTTGATCTGTCGACGATCAAGGGATCGCCTGCTGGGGCAATCGACCCTGAGATGATCTGGAGGATCATGATATTTTGATGTGTGGGCAATATGGTTAAGTTAGGATTTGTGTTGTTCTCATATGTGTACATGAGTGTGCAGTTGTACAGGTCCACATGGACTTGGTTGATGTTTTTAGGTGAAGGATGGCATGGAGGCAAGCCGGAGGTTTGCGTGCGCATCCGAGGGACCGTTGGATAGCAGAGATGATGAGCCGAGGGATGCGGACTTTGAGGCATACGTGAAGGATGGCATGGAGGCAAGCTGGAGGCTTGCGTGTGCATCCGAGGGACGAGGGCCAAAGACGAAGAGGGCGTGAAAGGAACAGTCAAGACTGCTGGTGAAGAGTCAACTGAGTTGTAAGGATCTGAGTATGAGTGTGTGTACTCAGGGGCTAAGCCGGGAGGGTTTGAGTGCGGAGAGATTTGTACTCGGGAGTAAAACCCTAGGCTTAGGTGTGTCCCAGTCGACTGGCCCTGGGGCATTCGACTGGTGTTGACTAGAACAGCTGGCAGATTTGAACGTTGTACTGTAACGGCCGAATCTGAGTGGGACCATTCGACTACCCCAGGGGCAGTCGACTGGTAGCGACTGTTTCAGATTCGAGCCCTATTTAAAGGGGCTCGTTTCCTACTATCTCGCTTTATGAAACTCGTTTGGGTAAAGTGAGTTAGTAGTCTTTTGTGATCAGAGAGTGTCCGAAGTGCTATGGCGAGGTTTCTCCATCCACAAGGAGCGACAGATCTAGCCGGAGGTTATCCGGGGGTAGATCCACCGACGGATTCTTGGATTAGTCACCCGTCCGGGGTGGATACCAAGTAAATCAGGTTGTTAGCATTGTATTCATATTTATTTTACATGTTATTGTTCCCGTTGTGCAACTAACAACGTAGGTGAAGTGATTCAAAACGAAAAAGTGCTATTCACCCCCCTCTAGCACACCCAAGACGATCCATCAGTTGGTATCAGAGCTAGGACCGCTCTTGATTTGAATAACCGCCAAGGGAGCAATGCAAAGCTAGAGGGAATGATGGAGGATAAGCTAGGGGACGATATAAACTCACCACCACCATACGAGAATGAGGATTTTGATTATTGGAGAGCTAGGATGAAGATGTGGCTCGGCATGGATTGGGAGTGCGTAATGGTGCTAGAGGAATCATTTGAGACCCCTAAGGACAAGCACGGAAAGAAGCTCCGGCCTAGGTATTGGACCAAGGAGCAACAAGAACAAGCAAGGGCCAATGAGAAGGTAATCAATATTTTGGTTAATATTTTGCCTACTAATATTTTGGGTGGTGTAGGGAATTATAAAAATGCATATAAGATGTAGAATAAATTGGAAAAGTGTCGTGAGAACCCTACACAAACTCAAGGAGTAGAGGAGCCCGAAGAAATAAGCTCAAGTGTCCAAAAAGATCAAAGGGAAGAAGAATTATCAACATTGTCAAGTAAAGTGGAGGAATTGAGTGAAAAAGGATCCACCTCATCCGAAAAGAAGAAGAAGTATCAACATCAAGGGTTGAGGGGGAAGAGAGACCCTCATCCACACAAGAGCAAGAAAAGGCCTCAAACTCCACCAAAGTCAAGTCAAAAGAGCATATCATATGCTTTGGTTGCAATAAAAAGGGGCACTACAAGGATAAGTGCCCACTAGGTAAAAAGAAGGTAATTCCTAAGCCCAAATTCATTCAGTTTAAATCTAATATGGGTTGTAGGAATGAGGAAGCTCAAAACAAAAGAAGGAGAATTTGATGCTTCACATGAGGGGAGCTTGGGCATTATCATACAAAATGTCCAAGAAGTGGAGAGCTCAAGAAGATGGAGCACCTTAGGAAATGGGAGAAAGAAAAAGGAAGAGGAGCACTCATCAAGGGGGAGCCCTAAGGGTAAGGAAGGTAACCTCTAACTCTACTTATGCTTCAAATTCTTCCATGAATGCTCAAAATGCTTATAGGAATGATAGAATTGATAACAATTGTTTGCCCATTCGTCTTTTTGGTTTTAAATATCATGATAGGAATAGAAACACCTTTGTGTACCAAAACACCAAAAATTCTATGTTTCATGATAAATCTAGAAATTCTAGGGCTAAGGACCGAGGCATAAACCCTAAGAGAGGGGGAAATATGCCTAGACAAATAAGTAGATCTAGAAATGATCAAATTAGGTCCAGTGATCCTATGGTTAGGAAGTTAGAAAAGGATAATCAAGTTTCAAGAGCAAAACTTGATAAGTTAGAAAGAAACCTAGGTAGAGTCATTCAAGGGTCCAAGGGATTGAACAGGATATCAAAGGACCAAAATCATAGGAATGGTAGGCTAGGTCTAGGATACCACTCTAGGAGGAATAATGTTGGTAAAATATCTTATTCAAGGATGCCCTATAACTATTGTAGAGAGAAAGTCAAAAATGGCAAAGAAAAGCCATTTGAAGGGAAAAAAAAGAAATTGACCAAGAAAAAGGTCTATCTGGTTAAGAGAGTGATAGTGGAAGGTCAAGAGGCACCGGAGGAGCACCGGTGTGGTCTTGCCTTTGTAGAAGAGTTACCTAGGGAGGTAACTAGGGCTAGGAGCTCAAGGGAGAGCTCTAGAAGCCAAAATGGGTTCCATAGTCAATGGATCTCAGGTGGGTTCCTTCGAGGAGATTGAAGAAGACTATAGGGTGTGCCAAGAGGTTTAAAAGGCTAAGGTTGTCTCAATCCTAGAAAATTGGCACGCTAAAGGGAGAATTATAAAGAAAAAGGTGAAATTGGGATTTTAATTGAGCCAAATCGGTGTTAATGCCTAATACCATATAACTTGATGCTATGAATGGATTATGAATGAGTATGGGAAGGAGCATCAAGGTGAGGTTAAAATTAGAACTTTTGGAAAATGTTTCATGATACATTTTAAAGAAACTTGAAGTTTGTATCAATCTTGGAATTTGGAATAATTTTGATTAAAATAATATTTTTTCCAAATAGACTTAGGATCCACAAATTCATCCACGAAATTTCATAATTTTTGGGAATTTGTGGAATTAGTTAGACATTTCTGAAGTTTGGATTGGAAATCTGAAATTCAGAATATCAAACACCAGTCGACTGGCTGGAGGCCAGTCGACTGGGAAAACCCACAGTATGTAATTACACTCTGGCCCAGTCGACTGCCCCAGGGGCAGTCGACTGGTATGCGGGATTTATAAAAGAAAAGGGCGCGCCAGGAGAAGCCAAACTCTAGGGTTTTGGCGATTTCCCGGCGTTCATCTCCTCTCCCACGTTCCTCCTTCGCCCTTAGGCCCTTCCAAGTCCTAAAATCAGTGTGTAAATCCTCCTCTAACCTCGATCTACCTCTAGGGTTGGTGGAAAACCCCTCTTCTCAAGCCATTTTCTCAAAACCAACAACATGAAAAGATTTGCAAAGAGGTATAATGATTTAAGGTTTATTTCTCCATTTAAACTTTGTATTGATACTAATATGATGTTTTGTGTATGTTTTCTTTGGTATTTTCTCTTTTGGGGGGTTATCTCGGTATGCATGCATGTGTTTGGTATATTAGGGTTGTGTCTAAGAGATCTAGGGGTCAAGGTTCATCCCGTCCAGGTCCACAAGCTCCTAAAGAGGCAATATTTAGGAGCTTAGAGTGTAAAAAGAGGTTTGAAGAGAATGAGTTTGTTCCATTGCATTGTCGGTATCTAAACAAAGCCTATTTCCAAGAGAAAGCACCACAGATTATTGAGATGGTGACTCACTTTGGCATAGAACAATTGGTATACTGTCAACATGATATTAACATTGATCTATGCAAGGAGTTCTATGCAAATTTGACTTGTATTGAATCAGAAAATAATATTTATGAATCAAGAGTGGCCGGCATTACCATTCCCTTCACAGCCATGAGTTTAGCCAGTTTCTTAGAGTGTCGGGCATCAAACAATGTCAATACCTATTTTCCCAATATTATTGAGCCGCTTGAGTTTCTAGACGTCACCATCGATCAGATTCATCTGCACTATTTTAGGAGACATAGGCATGAATCTGAGCGTACCTTTGATGCAAAGCCCATGAGTCCATTTAGCCATGTTCTATACAAGATTGTTGTAGAATGTATCCTACCCATTGTTACTAAGGGGAGGGCAAGGATTCGATTGCCTCACTTAGTAATGATGTATGCTCTTGAGCGAAGGTTGGACATAGATGTGTCTCTGCATGTATTTGTCTCAATTTGTCACTTTTCCCAGAGTGTTAATGGGAAAATCTATATGCCTTTCTGCCATATGTTGACTGAGTTTTTCCAGTTACGATTCGGTATTCGTGTCACCAATGGTCAGGTCAGGAACCTGTCCAAGGACTATGATTAGATTGGCACACGCCAATTGTCCTTGGCAGGTATTGAGAGTAGGCAGGGGACCTTTGTTTGGAGGGAGTGCCCGGAGGCCGCTGACGCAGATGAGGAGCCCGCTGAGCTGGTCACACGTGCAGAGTACATCCAGCTTCGGTCAGACGTCCACAGGCTCCAGGAGGATGTCCACGTCATCCGTGAGGATACTCACGGACTATAGCAGTCTGGGCAGAGGATCGAGGCGGTGGTTCAGAGGATGACCGACCGCCAGGACGACATGTACGAGATGCTGCGGCAGATGCATCTCGCTTATCAGGGTCCTCCTCCTCCTCCTCCTCCTTCAGGTGGTGACGATATGTTCTTCTGATCAGATGGTGCAGTTGTTGGGAGTTTTCAGTGTTGAGAGTGATTATCATTAGTTGATGTATTATACCTCTCAAACACTTTCTATTCAGCTAATTGTATTTAGTTGGATGACTTCAGGGCTTTAGCCCTAGATACTCTTTTAGGTCTTATGTCATGGCTATTTTTATGTTTATTGCATGAAACATCTATGTATTACTCTATTTTGTAGATTTATGACATGTGACTTGCTTCACTATCTTTCTATTGGGTTATTGAAATTTATCATGACCAGATGCTGTTTTTAAATACTGCCTAAAAATCTTTAAGTGCTAATGGATGGTTCTTTCATGATCGTTATATATGTGTTCATGATATAATTTGAAGTTTGTATATTGCTATATTATCTAATATGGTTTGGTTGGAAATCAAATAATGACTTTATATACAAAAGGAATGGTCATTTAGACTCAAGAGAAAAAGAGGGAGATTGTGTCAACTTGGAAATATCTATATGATAATGGCAGAATTAGGAATCATTTTAAATGTCAAATGAAGTTGATAGAAGGTGGAAAATATAGGATACCATGATTAGAATTCCATGTTGATACAAAGTTGACATTCTTTGAGAAGTTTTGAGTTTGTACCAAAAGTCAAGCACGGTTGATGATTTTCATGAACCAAATTTTTCTAGGGTAGGGAATACCCTAACAATCGTGTTTGCAAAGTTTCACATTTTTTCGGATTTTCTAGAATTTTTTATTCGTTTCTAAATTTCGGCTGAAATTCTGAAAATTGGGTATCAGTTGACTGCCAGGGTCGCAGTCGACTGGGAGTATGGGCAGTGAGTGTGTTTGTGGTTTCTGAGGGGTTTTTGCAGAAATCTTGTTAAGTTCTATTTGGCACCAAGGGTAGGGTTGCTTGGGGCAATCTTTTGATGGTGTCAAAGGGGGAGAACTTGGGTGTTAAGTTAGGTTTGGGTTGAAACTTAACTTTGATACTGTAGAGTTCAGTTTTGGGAGAACTTAACTTTAGAATTAGCAATAAGAATTAAAATTTGGGAGAAAGCATAGGTTTAGGGGGAGGTTGCCTCGTGTATTATGCTTTAATTTTTCAATTGCTTTTGCTATTACCATTGCTATATGTTTACCTAACTTAACATATTGTCATATATCAAAAAGGGGGAGATTGTTGAGGCAATCGATCCTGAGATGATCTGGAGGATCATGATATTTAGATGTGTGGGCAATATGGTTAAGTTAGGATTTGTGTTGTTCTCATATGTGTACATGAGTGTGCAGGTGTACAAGTACACATGGACTTGGTTGATGTCTTTAGGTGAAGGATGGCATGGAGGCAAGCCGGAGGTTTGCGTGCGCATCCGAGGGACCGTTGGATAGCAGAGAGAGATGATGAGCCGAGGGACGCGGACTTCGAGGCGTACGTGAAGGATGGCATGGAGGCAAGCTGGAGGCTTGCGTGCGCATCCGAGGGACGAGGGCCAAAGATGAAGAGGGCGTGAAGGCAACAATCAAGACTGCTGGTGAAGAGTCAACTGAGTTGTACGGGTCTGAGTATGAGTGTGTGTACTCAGGGGCTAAGCTGGGAGGGTTTGAGTGCGGAGAGATTTGTACTCGGGAGTAAAACCCTAGGCTTAGGTGTGTCCCAGTCGACTGGCCCAGGGGCAGTCGACTGATGTTGACTGGAACAGCTGGCAGATTTGAACGTTGTACTGTTACGGTCGAATCTGAGTGGGACCAGTCGACTGCCCCAGGGGCAGTCCACTAGTAGCCGCTATTTCAGATTCGAGCCCTATTTAAAGGGGCTCGTTTTCTACTATCTCGCTTGACGAAACTCGCTTGGGTAAAGTGAGTTAGTAGTCTTTTGTGATCAGAGAGCGTCCGAAGTGCTGTGGCGAGGTTTCTCCACCCACAAGGAGCGACAGATCTAGCCGGAGGTTATCCGGGGGTTGATCCACCGACGGATTCTTGGATTAGTCACCCGTCCAGGGTGGATACTGTTGGGACTGGGTGCATGTCGACAAGGATACGAGTTCGTAAAATTTAAAATTTTTACGTGCAGCGGAAGAGTTTGCATAAAATAATTTCCTAAATTATTTTAACTTCGTATCTAGCATGCAATCTTATGGTGTGTTGACATAATCATAAAATAAAACATTGCGGAATAGTAAACAAATTTACTAAGTACCTCTCGTAACTCGAAGTAAGGGACGAGATCCAACCGTAGCGTCCCTTGGAAGCTCCGCCTCTATTCGCGTCCACGTCGAGTTCTCTTCGGGATGACTTCACAAAGTCACGAGTTTTGTGCCGACGAGAACTACTAGATTCTCAGAAGGCACAACTAGAAGGACAAGAGAAAAATTAGGAAAACTAACCAACGAAGTAACGGAATCGAATTCCGAGAAGAGAGGAGTCGCTATCCGCTTCTTCTTCTTCGTGTTCGGGTTCTCCTTCTCCTTGAAAGCTCACGCCAACTCCCTTGGATGATGGTTGTGTGCGCCGGCCCTAATCCACAAGGATGGGGCGCCGGCCCTAATGTGAAGGAGAAGAAGATGAGGAGAGAAGAGAATAAAAGAGAGAGAGGGAGAGCTCTAATTAATCTCTTGATTAATTGATTGATCTAAAGGGCTAGCCTTTGGTTCCTTTATATAGTAGCAACTCTTTGCTAAGTCTCTCTCTAAACGGAATTAGTTATAAGAAATTTATCCTATAAATTTTCTTAACTAATTATTCCGTTTAAACCAAGTCTTTATTATAAACCAATTTATAATAAAACTTATTCTTTTCTCTCTTTAAATTATGGAATAAATTTTTATAAGAAATTTATAAACATTCTTATTATGATAAAATCAATTCATAATTGATTTTATAAAATTAAAATAAACCAATTCATGGATTATTTTAACTTCCATAAAAAGAATAAATTTCTACAAATTTATTTATATAAATTTTCTTTATACAAATTTATTTATCCATAATTTATAAAATAAACCGCGCTAGATTTATTTTATTAATTAAACCAATTAAATTGGTTTAATCTCCTTTAATGGCCGGCCACCACAAGGAGGGTTAGCACCTCCTTTGGCCGGCCAAACCAACCCGAACCGATCGCGAATTAAACTCATTTAATTCGCCCAAAAAGCCTTCAAAAGACTTAGCCATTTTTAGCTTCCATTGCGCCTCTGATTAACTCAGATTCGACTCGTTTCTCTTGATCGGAAAATCCAATTTTCAACTCGTTTTAAATCCCTCGGATTACTCGTATTACGTGTGACTAAATAGGCTTTCGATTTATGTTGGCCGTCTATAATTAACCCATTAATTATAGATCGATCATGAGTGGCACCTAGTAGTACATCATGATCCCCAATTAATCGAAAGATCAACGGTTTGACCCCAGAAGAAATTATTCTGAAACCCTTCAGCAGCTCTAATGAATCGTGCCTCATTCCCTTCACCACCTTATACCCACTTGGTTCAGGACACGGTCTATGGTGTCAGTCCCCACTAGGCTGACTACGTCACACCTAGCCCAAGTAGTGTCTTCCTCGTCCTTTGGATTTCTAATTACTCTCATGTATTTAAGAGACTCGCACTCTTAACATGATATGCTCTGGCCAGAGGCTTTGAGTAACAATCCGACGATAGGCCTGGGTATACATCTCCTCGCAAGGAGTGGTGAATCCTTTGTAGGCTGTTCAAACATCTTCGGGCACTTCGGCTTATACCCGATCATCCTGGGTCCACACCTCCTTGGAGATGCTTGCTTAAGATGTCAAAGTATAAGTCTCCATGACCAAGATGACTTGAACACCGCAAGTCAAAGGAACATCGCACTTAAGCCGCAGTAAGATCTTCATTGACATATCTACATGTAGATTCCCATATGAAGTCTCACAGCTAGTCACTCCAATGAACTAGTTCCCTTAACTAGCATCCATGTTTATCTCCGGACATCCCAATGTCACTAGCCAGTGAGAATCAGCTGATTAGAGAATAACCCATGCTAGTCTCAACAGAATTGATAGTGTCCGTTTTTATCAATTCATCGACTAGGGATAATTTCAATACTTCACAATTGCACATTAGAGATAATCACTAGTTGTGATCTCATCACAAATTCTCTTATGCTGTGAGTTGTGTTGCGGACATTCAGTAGATGAGTTTAAGATCCCAATCAAATACACAAACATGTACACTCAAATAGTGAATTATCATTTATTAAAATAAATGTTTACAATCATAAGGCGATTGCCTTAGGACACTTCTCTCATATCACTAACAGATACTAAGTAAATCAGGTTGTTAGCATTGTATTCATATTTATTTTACATGTTATTGTTTCCGCTGTGCAACTAACAACGTAGGTGAAGTGATTCAAAACGAAAAAGTGCTATTCACCCCCATCTAGCACGCCCAAGACGATCCATCATCGCCCACCTTACGGGCACGCTAAGGAGTAGGGGCAAGTTATCCCCGAACCTTGTAAATCCTCTTTGCTAGCGTTTTGTGCTTGTGCTTAGTTTATGGTTTAGTTTCTGCATCTCTCTGTTTTGGTATTGCTTCCGCTGTGCTGCGACTAACCCTAAGTGCAGAGTTTCAAAAGTGAAAGAAATTTGTGTCTGACTACATTCACCCCCCCCCCTCTAGCCATCCAAGCACCAACAAGAAGGAGGTGGTGGCGTGGCAGCTTGGGTTTCAAGGAAGAAGAAGTGTTCTTCCTCTTCTTCTTCCTCTTCTTCTTCCTCTTCTTCTTCCTCCTCCTCTTCTTCTTCATCTCTTGGTGGCGACACAAGCAAGGGAAGGAGGCTCTCATATCTTGGTGGCCAGCGGCAACCTCTTTGGAGGTTAGGGTTCCGACGGCTACAAGGGAAGGATGAAGAAGACCTCTTCTCTTCCCTAGGGTTTCGGCCAAGCTAGGGTGAAGAAGACGCTCCTTGGTGACTTCGGTTCTTGGAGGATCGTCGCTCACACAACGTCCAAGGAGGGGATAGGTCTACAATAGAAGATCGCGAGGTAAACGAGAGGTATAACCTTTTGTTTTGGTTCCTTTCATTGATCTTGTTTAATTATCATGTGTTCATTATTTCATGTTGATAATTATTTGTCATGGACCCCGACGATGAACACAAAAACTGGCGATCCACTCATCGTTTATTCCGCGGCTAACCGGTTGGACGAGATTGATTGCTAGAACAACTCGTTTGTTCAAGAGGTCGCTCAAATCAGTTAGCACGATGATGAGATGGTCGTTTGGGAAATTGTTCTCCATTTGGATTGAAAAAAAAATTGAATCCATGGACATGGAGATGTTTCCCATGCGCGACTCGGAATCCGTCAACCCAACAGGTAGGACGCTCGAGGGGAGAAAGACCGGAGTCGAGTTCGGGTGAGCCTAACTTCGGTTGGCCAGAAATCACTCAAGAAAACCGAAAGTCAAGCTAGAGAGTGGTCAGCGGTTGATGACCAAAAGTCCCACTCTCGTGAGTCCGTAAGCATACGGGCACCTGGGCTCTCGGGCACCTGAGCACTAGGCACCCGAGCACTCGAGCGCCCCTCTGCATACAAGCGCCCAAGAGGCTGTTTTTAGCCGTTTGCAAACATTGCTCTTTGGATAATTATTAGGCCATATGTCAGGCACCCGAGAGCACTCGATCGGGCGCCTTATAAGTGTCACATCAGCAAACAGATAGGTCTGACCGAAGCTATAAATAGACCTCTAGAGCTCAGTTTCAATTCAGTCATTCACTTCAAGCATTAGCAAATGAATTCTGTGTAGTTTTTCTTTCTTTTTTGAGCTTTCCATATGTAAGAGGCTTCTCCGCCTGAAGGAGTTTTATTTAGGAGAATCGAGACACATTCGGCCTTGGATTAGCAACTTCCCCGGTTGCAAACCAAGTAAAATCCGGTTGCCTCTTTTTTTATAGTTTGCTCAATTTTTTATGTTATTAATCTCTGTTTAATCTACCTAACATCTTTATTTAAAGATAAACAAAAGATTTGAATTTTTATTTTTCAGGGGCAATTCACCCCCTTTTGCCGACCAACGATCACCGTTAGGTACAACCTCCAGGTTTAATAACCAACTTAATTGGGAGAGTGTTTCTTAATGATAGATCTTGGGGATGCAACTGTTGGTGCCCTGATTAGTTTTGATGTGATCAACCAAGTTAAGTTGGGTCCAGTTGGTTTTGATCTCTTTGTCTAAGTGTGTAGGAACTTAGAAGCGGAGGAAGTCAAGCGTAAAATGCAGTGGATGAAATGGATTGCACGGGGAAGTGAGCTGACGGGCTCGATGCATCCGAGGGACGCGGAAACTATGGAAGGGTACACCGGTGGAGCGAGAAGGACATCAGCGACGTCCGAGGGATGAGAAGTCGGAAGGAAGGACGCTCAAGGGGCGAAAGGCCAGAGTCGAATTCGGGTGAGCCTAACTCAGGTTGGCCAGAAATCACCCAAGAAGACTAGAAGTCACTCTGGAGAGTGGTCAACGGTTGCTAACCAAAAGTCTCACTCTCGAGTGCCCATAAGCACACGGGCGCCTGGGCTCTCGAGTGCCCAAGCATTAGGCGCCCATGTTTATACAGGAACCCGAGAGGCTATTTTTTAGCCATTTGCGAACGATGCTCTTTGGATAACTATCAGGCCACGTGTCAGGCACCCAAGAGCACTCAATTTTAATTAATCCATCAACTACATACAATTCAGTTATTAGTTTTCCCCTGTCTTATGCTTCAAAGTCTGTAAAAGGCTTCTCCGGCAGAAGGAGATTTTGATAGTGAGCTTCAGTCGTTTTGGATTAGCAACCACTTATGTTGCAACCAAGAAAATCACTGTGTCTTAGCCTTTTACTAGTTTAATTAGTTTGTGTTTGTTTTGACTGATTATTGCAATTAATCTGAATTCTTTGTGAGACCGCACAAAAGATTAGTTTTTATTTTACAGTGGTAATTCACCCCCTCTTGCCAGTCCACCTCGACCGAACAAGTGGTATCAGAGCTAGGACGCCACAGAAGGACTAACTGCCAACTGCAACAAATGTTAAAGAATGGTTAGACCAGTGATCTACCTGTCAAAGTTTAAGGGGGAGCTTGCAAAATAGAAAAGGAAAATGAAGGTATTTTTTACTACTGATTACGAATTATTACTAACAATAAAAAATCATTTTTTAGCTCCGAAAGATAACGAAAAGAAAAATGAAGGTATTTTTTACTAAATAAAAAATAATTTTTCATCTCCAAAAGATAACGAAGGAAAAATGAGATTTTGATAGTGAGCTTCAGTCGTCTTGGATTAGCAACCAAACATAGATTGCAACCAAGTAAATCCCTATGTCTTAGCCTTTTACTAGTTTAATTAGTTTATATTTGTTTTATCTGATTATTGGCAAGTAATCTGAATTCTTTATGAGACCACACAAAAGATTGGTTTTTATTTTTACAGTGATAATTCACCCCCCCCCCACTTGCCGGTCCACCTCGACTTGACAAGTGGTATTAGAGCCAGGACGTCGCAGAAGGACTAACCTCCAATTGTAGTAAATTTTGAAGAATGGTTGGACCAGTGATCTACTCGTCAAAGTTTGATGGGGAGCTCATAGCATGGAAAAGAAAAATGAAGGTATTTTTTACTACTAATTATGAATTATTACTAATAATGAAAAATGATTTTCAGCTCCGAATGATAACGAAGGAAAAAATCAAGGAACCTGACTCTAGAACAAAAAGGAGTAAGCTGACGTAATAGCAAATGGAAAGGCAGAATTCCATTTGTTGACCAAACAAGATGTCAATCGAATCAGGAAGTACGACTCAACAAAGGAACTTTGGGAAAAGTTCCTGGAATTGGACGAAGGCACCTCGTAAGCAAAACTGGCGCGACGAGACATCCTACGAAGCCAGCTTACCAACCACCGAATGGAAGATGGAGAGTTAGTTGCTCAACTACATACCAAGGTAAAAGAACTAATCACGAGCCTTGAGAATCTCAGAGAAAAGGTATCAAGGTGCCCTAGCACTCGGGCTCCAGTGTTCATACAGGCGCCCGAGAGGCTATTTTTAGCCGTTTACGAACGTTACACATTGGATAACTATCAGGCCACGTCTCGGGCACCCTATAAGTTCCACGTTAGCAAATGGATAACCCTGATCGGGGCTATAAATAGACCCCTAGAGCTCAGTTTCAATTAATTCATCAACTGCATACAATTCAGTTATTAGTTTTCTCTATCTTGTGCTTCAAAGTCTGTAAAAGGCCTCTCCGCTAGAAGGATATTATGATATGCACTCGACTAGATGTCTAGTATGCTTTAAGCTTAACGAGTTGATATTAGTCAGATCCTGGAGAGTCATTGGACGATAAAGGCTATCCTCAAATATCTTAGAAAAAAATGAATATGTTTTTAGATTTTAGAGAAGACGAGGAATTGGTTGTCAGAGGATATACTGATGCCAATTTTCAAATAGATTACAATGATCTAAAATTGCAGCAAGGTTATGGTTTTGTTTGAATGGTGTGTAAGTACTCTGGGATGGTTTTGATTGTGGTCAACTGAGTCAAGTTAGGTCCTATTGGTTTTTATCCCTGTGTCTAAGTGTGCATGAGCTTAGGAGCGTAGAAAGTCGAGTAGAAGACACAGTAGACTAGAAGGATGGTGCGAAAAGGGAGTCGACGAATCTGAGGGATGAGAAGACTGCGGAAGACTATACCAGTGGAGCAAGAAGGAGGCCCACAACATCTGATGGATAAGAAGCCGTGGAGGAAGTATGTTCGAAGAGAAGGGTAGAGACGAGTTCGAGTGAGCCCAACTCTAAATGGATATAAATCACCCAGAAGTGGCAAAAGATTGGCCAACCAAAGGTTGACCAGGCCCAGCCCAACTTAGGCGCCTGAGTCAACTCGGGCACTAGGGGATATAGGCGCCCGAGTCAACTGAACGCCCATATTGACTCAGGTACCCGAGTCAAAATGTTATCAACAACTAGTCGTTCTACGGGCATTGTAATGTGTATAAGCACTGACCCAATATCAGGCACCCGTGTGCACTAGGATGCTCGAGAAGTGCACGTCAACATTTCAATAAAATTTTTCAGGAGCTATAAATAGGCTTCTAAACTCAGAGTTTTCATTCATTCGAATTGTAGTTATTTTGCTGTTAGCTTCTTTAGTTTTCTCTGAGTCTGCAAGTGTATAAGAGGCTTCTCTACCCACAAGGAGTTATTCTAGAGTTGAGCTATTTATT
>JAGFNQ010002201.1:461338-554741 GCA_024364735.1 Boesenbergia rotunda | reverse complement strand
GTGAGCCTAACTCCAGTTGGCCGAAAATCACCCAGAAGACGAAGAACCAAAAAGCTGGTCAGTTTGGCCAAGTTAAACCAGGCGCCCGATAAAGAGGAGATTTATTTGTTGCTAAAAGGATCCAATGGATGCAGTTTAATCCCATCCATGATCAACCGTCCAGATTACATCCATGGATCAACAACCAAGAGAAAATTTATCAACAATCAACAATCCAGATTTATTCTCTTAGGCTATAGATAGGCTTAGAGTTTTAGCTTTAGAGAGGTAATTAATTCACTTGTAAAATCTCTGAGCGTGCTTTTGTTGTAAGGCTTCTCCGCCATAAGGAGATTTTTATTAAAGCGTCCACTGCCTTGGAAGCAACGTTCTCAGTTGCGACCAAATTTCTTTTTAAAAGACAAAGTTTTCCGACATAAGTTTAAGTCGATATTCATCCCCCCTCTATCGACGACATCGATTCTACATCTACTGCAAGGCCCACGATCCTTGATCGTTTACTTTGGGCAATACTAATAATCATAAGAATATTATAAATTATAGAACTGAAGTGTGCAATAAAAGAAAAACAATTATACCGACTCCTGAAATGAAAGAAAGATCTTCGTTCGGAGAGTCGGATGATGTTTCAACATTTATCGAAACTTCGGTCGCGCAACACACAAAATAAGAAACTGATGTAGTCTTAGAATTGTTGTAATGAACTGCTGCACTCGACCCCTTTTTATTGTACTTACTCAGGCGCCTGAATGACCTCTTAGGCGCCCTCACTGTAACGTACCGAGTGGAAACTCTAGCCGTTGTTTGGTCAAACTTTATCCTGGCTAGGCGCCTGCATCCCTTTCATGCGCATGAGTGCTGTCGTGGATCCTCTACTCAACACTCACCACGTAAGCCAAACCGTTGCACCATCTCAGCTGCCCGCTGCCAACTCTTAGGCGCTTGAGTCCCATTCAAGCGCCCCAGTCAACTGCTTTCTCTTTTTAGCTGCAACAAGGGTCATTTCCAAACATATAATAATAAAATATAGAATTAAGACATGTATGAATTATAGCCAGTGTTGTCTTGGTCCTGACTTTCAGGTTCCACTCGAAACCCTAGGTCGAACCGACGCCTACTGTTCCCTCATCGGGGAAGGCGTCCTCACCTACTCCTCTCAGGAGAGTTTACCTATTGCCACCCGGAACCTCCGGTTGGACTTTTGCTTGACTTCAGAGAACCCAAAACTCGATGATGTTCGACCTCGACCCGTCTCGACTCTTGTCCACTATCCCCGCTCGGCAAAGTCTTCTGCTCGGTCCCCCTAGACCAAGTCTTCGTGCTCGGCTTCACTCGCCAAGTTTTCGTTGCCCGATCCCCGACCAGGACTTCGTGCTCGACTTCACTTGCCATGTCTACATTCCCTAATCCCCGACCAGGTCTTCGTGCTCAAGCATGCAGGTCAAGTCTTCTTGCCTAGCATACCTAGGACTTTCCTGCAATCTCAACAACTTCATCAGTACACCATACTAGCTTAACTTGAACCCATTGCCACTTATCAAAATAAGGTTCGATCTGGTGCTTTTGGCACCAACATAGCGCTCTTGAAAAACATTCGATTTTGGAATAACAACTAAGTTATGCAACGGAATAAAACAATAACAAGAAAAACATAACGCTAACACATTTTATTTTTACTTGGTTCGAAGTCTATGATGGCTTCTACTCTAAGACCCACGATCCTTGATTGTTTACTTTAGATAATCTACTATCAATCCTCAAAGTATGATTACTAGAGTTAAGTACAATGAAAAGTAATTAATACAATATACTAACGACTTAGAAGTGTAGAAAGCAAGATGTCATCATCAGAGTAACGTTTGGCGTCGTAGAGCAATTTATGTTGGTGCAATGTTTGTTAGGTCAGGGTTGACCTAGTTTTACTAAGCTCGGGTGAGCTTATGTTTGGTAAGCTTGGTGAGCTTAAGTTTAGATGTTTCGATGTTTGATAATGATGTTTGAATATCATGTGAGTCAAGTGGGTCAAGATTAACTGGAGACTTGACTGGATGAGACCTAGTGGGACTTGGTGAAGTTCAGGTGGATCGGGGAGATCGCACGCTGGCACGGTAAAAGTCCTAGTGGGACTAGGCACACCTAGTGGGACTAGGTGAAGTCCAGGTGGATCGGAGAGATCGCACGTTGGCAAGGTGGAAGTCTACTAAGAGACTAAACCTAACTCGAGTGTTAGGTAAACCTGGTTGGGAACTAGGTTAAGTCCTAGTTGGGAACTAGGCAAGGAAAAATCTAAGTCGGTCAAAGGGATGTTTGGACTAAGGAAGTCCTAACAGGTCACGGTTGACCGGAGTTAGGTAAAGGAATCCTAGACTTGAGCTAAGCAAGTTAGGGTGAGCAATCGATTGGGTAATTGGTTGGGTTGTTGTCTCACAAGAATAGAAAGCGGACCGTAATCAATTGGGTAATTGATTAAGGTCGACCATAATCAATTGGGTAATTGATTAAGATGAATCATAATCAATTGAGAGAAATGAGTTACAAGAACAGAAGCTGGCTAAATCGATTGGGTAATCGATTTAGCTTTCTCTTAATCAATTGGTCAATCGATTAAGGTGTCCGGTAATCAATTGGTCAATTGATTAGGGTGTCCGGTAATTGATTGGGCAATCAATTACAGCAGTTTTGCGTGAGAGCACAGAAATGTGCTGAATCGATTCTGCAATCGATTAAGAACTTCTTAATCGATTGGCTAATCGATTAAGCTTCAAAAAATAGCCGTTGAATGGCTAAGTCTGATGTGGTAATCGATTGGGTAATCGATTAGGGAACCCTAGGTGTCGGGTATATAGGGTTTTTACGCAAGTTTGAAGCTCATCACTCGCGCAACTCTTCGATGATTCTCCTCCTCCTTCATCGCCATTTCAAGTGAGGCCTTGGAGCTTAGTGCTGTTGCATTTCCAATGATCAAGAGGCGATTCCAAGCTTGAAGAGAGCAAGAAAAGCAAAGAGAGCTAAGTTGTGTAAATATTGTAAGATTTCTATTGTATTTGCATGAGTTTCTTGTTGTATTTTCTTGTAAGCTTGTAAGAGGTTTCTCCACCTCAAGAAGGAGATCTTTCATAGTGTATGAGAGAGTGAGGAGAGCGGATCTTTAGATTAGTCACCTCAAGGAGGTGGATACCAAGTAAAATCAAGGTGTTAGTGTTGCTCAAGTCTTTCGCCGCAACAAATCATCAACGAGCAAAGATCAGAGTTAATCACCCCCCTCTAGCTCTCCTACCGGCCCTAACAAGTGGTATCAGAGCGAGGTTGCTCTTCTTTGGACTCATCGCCAAGAGAGCAAGAGCTAGAGGAGGAAGAAGAAGTTTTGAAGAAACCCTAATTTCAAGAAGCCATAATCAAGACGGTTCAACTTCAAAAATGGAGTTCGGCTACGACATCCGAGCACCTCCACCGTACGACAAAGCACATTTCAATATTTGGAAAACAAAGATTGAAAATTTCCTCATGATGGAAATAGAGCAGTGGTTTGCTCTAACGAAAGGCTTTGAAGCTCCAACAAGTAGCAAAGGGAAGCTCCTCTAGAAAAGCAAATGGAGTGAGGAACAAATCAAGAGATTCAAGGCTAACGACAATGTGACCAAATTATTGGTCAATTTATTTCCAAGCACCATCTTGGACAAAATTGAAGAATTTCAAGATGCCAAAGAGTTTTGGAGCAAATTGGCTAAACTTCATGAAGATCCCTCCACTGGATTAAATCAAGACAAATCTAAAGAGGGAGATTCATCAGATGAAGAAGATTCGGAAGTTGAGAGATATTCAACATCCGAAGATGAAGTTCAAGAGACCTCTACCTCTAGGATTGAGGGGAAGCAAAATTCTCCATTGACGTCGGATCAAAGAAAAGTTTCAACATCATCATCCGAGGTTAATAAAGAAAAAGAAGAATCGAGTGTCACCTCTACACCTCGTGTAGGTATAAAAATTTCAATTTGTAAAAATAAGAATCACATCATTTGTTTTGAGTGTAGGCAAAAAAGACACTATAAGAGCTAGTATCCTACTTTGGTCAAGAAGAAGATGCAAGTGACATCCAAGACAAGGAGAAGGCAAAGGAGGTCGGCCCCATGATACAGAAGGATCGAATTTCGGAGCCCGAGGTGGATCGAATTTCGGAGCAGAGGGTCGTCGTCGGCGCTGGAATCTCGAAGTCGAAGCTTGTCTGAGCGTAGCGCTTGAACGAAAGTGCTTGGAGAGTTGAGTGCGATGAGTACTGAAGCCTTGGGGTTCATAGCACCAATGGGGGCGCCTGTGTCGATGGGGGCTCCTACACGTGGCCTTCCCTGCACGATCTCTTATCTGCAGGCTTGGTCAACGCTTATCCATCTCACAGGGGCGCCTGAGCTGATGGGGGCGCCCGTATGGTCCCGGGCGCCTGAGCTGAGTATATCCAGAGGCTTCGTATCCATCCGGGCACCTAGCCCCAGTGAGGCACCTCACTCCATTGAGGCGCCTCAGCTGCAGAAATGCACTCCTTCGATCCTTGCAACCAAGGTTAGTTCCAAAACAAAAAGAAGCAAACATGTTAGCCATTATATACAGCCTTAGTTGTCTTGGTTCTGACTTCGGGTTTCCCAAATGGAACCCTAGGTCGAACCGACGCCTACTGTTCCCTCGCATGGGGAACGCGTCCTCACCTACTCCTCTCAGGAGAGTTTACCTTTTGCCAACCGGCTCCTCCGGTTGGACTTTTGCCCAATCCACTTGATCAGGTCTTCGGTGCCCATCCCTTCCCTAGGACTTCTTGCCCAGTCCCCGACCAGGACTTCTTTGCTCAACTTCCAGTTAGGTCTTCTTGCCCAGTTCTTGACCAGGACTTCTTGCCCAACCCTTTGCCAGGACTTCTTGCCTAGTGTACCTAGGACTTTTCTTGCACACTCAGTAAGCTTGTTAGATCACAATGATACCTTAACTTCTGAACTCTTGCCATTATCAAAATACAGGTTTGTCTTAGGTGCTTCCTGCACCAACAAAAGGATCCAACCAAGAACAAAAGAAGGAGCTCAAATCAAGGGGGAGCCTCCAAGAACAAGACTAACGTACCATTAGATAATGGTACTTATTTTCATTATGATAAAATGCATGCTAAAAATAATTATCATCACTTTAATGCTATTTATCATGAAAATAGGAGGCATGAAAAATCGAAGGCGAACTATAGAGCCTTCCATGCTAGGACTACCACATCTAAGGATAGGGAACAAGTTAGAACATTTCATGGTAGACCTACCCAACTCAAGGCCAAGAAGAATAATTACCAAGGCAATCTTAGAAAACCAAGCCTTGAGAAAGTAATGTTTGAAAATCAAGTTTTGAGGTCAAAACTTGAAACATTAGAAAAATCCCTCAAAAGAATAGAAAAATTTCTTAAGGGATCTAAGGATCAAAACCTAGATTTAGAAAATCAAGGACCCTCTAGGGGCAAAAAAGGGTTAGGGTACAAACCTAAAGCCACAAATGATGGTCCATCGTACCATAGAGTTTTATATAGGTATGGAACTCAATCTATGTCTAGAAGTCAAGTCAAGGTCACAAAGGAAGCCATCCCTAGAGTTGACCAAGACAAGACCAATATGACTAAGGCTTTGGAGAATCTTGAGAAAGAAATTAGGAAGGTATCAAGGGAAGTCATCCCTAGTGAATACCTAGAACATCCAAGGAGCACCAATAGGTTTTGGGTTCCTAAGAGTATGTTCATCATACCCTAGATAGGTCTAGGGAGTGTCAACTCAAATTGGAAGGGTAGTTAACCCAACCTTGATGAAGTTGGCACTTTGAGGCATTTTCAAGGATTTGCTACACTTGAAAATGAAGAAGTCGTTTGATTACTCTAGGGGGAGTAAAATTGTGCGAAATTACATGTTTGGAAGATTGAACTAAAGAAAATTGGCACAACTAGGTTAGAATCCAAAGATATGCTAAGTTGGGGAGTTTCGATATTATCTTGAAAAATTAGGGGCAAAATTATGATTATTAATGGTTTAGCGATGAGTTATTGATACTTAGATAGGAAAGCTAGGTATTTTCTTTTATGCTATTATGTCATGTTTTGTATGCCCTATCACATGCCATGACATCATAATTCATTATTCATATTTTATTATAAAAATCTCACATGTCATGTCATACATGCATCATCTAGCTATAATAATTTTTCTTTTGGAAATTCTCATATGACATGTCATAGTTATTATCATGCATTAAATTTAATGTTTATTGAAATTAAGGACATTGACATTAATTGACATCCTAGGTGGATGTTTAAAGCTTATAATGTCTAGATAGAGATGCATGAACCCTCATTTAGGGAGAACCAAGTTACACATCTCACAAGACCATAAGTTGACTTGTGTGTTTTGAGACACATTAGAAACAAGTAAAATGTTAAGTTGATGAATAAAACTCTAGGTGTTGATCTATGTGCATCTTATTGAGCTTTAGGTTTATTACAACATGAACTTAAATGAACTCCAATCATTGGGAAAGCTAATGTACAAGTCATGTGCATTTAGCCCAAGGAACATAGTTGGAAATTGTTTTTGAAACTTATTTCAAAATTATCTTGAAAAACTTTGGTGAAGACTATCTTTTGAAAGAACTCATCATGGATGGATAGAATACAAAATAAGTGAAACATTGAAGTATCTCAATGTTTTCAATTTTGTGTCAATTTTTGAAAAAAGAAGTTATTTTCATAGGAAACTATTTTTCCCTGATAATATATGTCATAAATAATGTCTACACAAAATTTCAGGATTTTTCAAATTTTGTAGAATTATTTAGAAGTTTCTGAAATTTGATCTGAAATTATTTTCAAAAATCAGAAACTCCCAATCGATCAGGTGATCGATTAGGGCATCAACCACAATTGATTGGTGAACCTTTTCTGCGAGCACAGAAGCTCGCGTAATCGATCCATTGATCGATTAAGGGCAGCCGTAATCGATCAAATGATTGATTAAGGCGTAGCTTAATTGATTGGTACCCAACATTAATCGATTGGGATGACTGAAATTGTTTGATTTCAGTCCAATAACTCAATTTTGAGTAACCTAACAATCCCTAGTCCTTTGGAATACTTTTATAAGTATATTTGAGTAAATTTCATTATGAAATCACAAAGAGAATTGGTTTGGTGAAAACTATATGGTTTAAGAGAGGTTTTGAGTCAAGTTTTTGAATCTCAAAATCTCATAACTTCGAGTGAGTTTTCCTAAAGGCTTAGGAATTCAAAAATCATTATTGGTGCAATGATAGAGGCTTAGAGCATGACTTAAGGGGGAGGTCTTTCTTAAAAGCATGTGTTTAAATTTTTATTTTTAGGATAAGTGAAAGAATGAAGATTGAGAATCTTCATCACGATAAATGCTCAAGGTTGAGCATAAGATCAAATGAAAGGTATGAGACCTTCATTAGGCATGTCTTTGACCATAAAGACTCTCGGGAGAGTTTTTTTGATGTATGTCAAAGGGGGAGAGATTGAAAGGCTAATAGGGATTAGTCTTTCTCAAACATATTGTTAAACATCAAAAAGGGGGAGATTGTTGGTGCAATCTTTGTTAGATAAGGGTTGACCTAGTTTGACTAGGCTCAGGTGAGCTTATGTCTGGTAAGCTTGGTGAGCTTAAGTTTGGATGTTTCGATTTTGATAATGATGTTTGAATATCGTGTAAGTCAAGTGGGTCAAGGTTGACTGGAGACTTGACTAGAAGAGATCTAGTGGGACAGGTGGATTGGGGAGATCATACGCTAACACGGAAAAAAGTCCTAGTGGGACTAGGCACACTTAGTGGGACTAGGTGTGTAGGATGTGTAACTGAAAGACATGATTTCTTTATATGAATATCTTATTTTGAAAAGAGAATCACAACTACACTAGGTGCATGTTTATATTAGTACATGCATGAAGTTCAATTACTTTATATTGTAGATAACATGGTGTGTGGTGTCACACGGAAGATCATGTTATCAGTTCCTTGCTTAGTATAAAATAGAGGCCCACAACCGAGATGGAATTGAACAACCCATCGGGATGGTTGGTGTAATTAGGTGTGGTTGGTATTGGCCATAGAATTATACTAGTGTGCTTTAAGTACATTGGGTAGGACCAAAACCCGAGGTTATCCGATTTGTATTGACTCGATAATTGGATAGGACCTCAAGATATTATTATGGAGTACGATCTCTTAATCCCGAAATAATATCGGGCATATATTATTAATTATTATTTCTTTGATTTACCAATGGGTGAGATCTATTCCGTTAGATCGATAGATTCGGTAAGTCGGGAAATAATATTAATAATATGATATGTCGATGATTAATGATGGAATCCGTGTCCTGGTGAGTCAGAATGATGATGCTCCCTTGATGAGCTCAAATGGTTCATCGTGCTAAACCTTGCAGGTGGATTTGATCCGGCACGTTGATAAAGTTAAGTGGTACTAATTAAGGATCCAGAAGTTAATTAATTTAAATTGTCAATAATTTAATTAATTAACGGACATGCGAGATCTTAATATGGGAGGATGTACGACTCGAAATAAATGAAGCTCATATGTAAATATGGGGTTGGTGAGGTAAGTCAATGAGAGCCCTTTAGTGGAATGAATCCTCATTAATGGACCGGGTCCATTAGTGAGTTAAGATCCAACTCCTTCTCATAGTCCCTATCATAATCCTATATATATCCCATGATAATAGATTAATCGATCCGATGAATAAATCTAAAAAGACAAAAAAAAAAAATCCTATTTCTCTTCCTCATCCTCCTCTCAATTTTTCCTCTCAGCGCGCCGGCTGGCTCGCCGACCGGCAATTGCACGCCGTGAGGCACTTACATGCCTCGGGCGGCGTGCGTTCAAAGCTTGCCTCAGGCGGCACGCCGTGAGGCATGCCTTGTATGCCTCGGGCAGCGTGCGTACAAGGCTTGCCTGCAGGCAATTGCACGCCGTGAGGCATGCCTCGGGCGGCGTACTGGCAAGGCTGGCCTCAGGCAGCAATTGCCTGAAGGCAATTGCATCAGGCGACCTTGCACGCACGCCTGCAAGTGCCTCGCGGCGTGCAATTGCCTGAGGCACTTGTGCGTGCGTGCAAGGCTTGCCTCAGGCCTTTGCCTCGGCTGGCAATTGTCGAGAGGCAATCGGCTTGCCTCGGTTGGCAATTGCTGGTAGGCAATGGCAATTCGATTGTCGTGAGCCTTTGTTGGGGAGAGGAGATTTTGAAGCGGCAACGAGTTGTCTCGTGTTTGGGGCATGACAATTTTTTCCGAGTTATTTAGAATAACATAAGTTGGAGTTATAGAGTTGCTCAGAATACAAGTTACTTGTGTAACTTGGAGTTGCTCAGATCACAAGAACTCCAAGATATTTGTTGTTCAGGCGTCCACAGTAGAGGAAAGAATCAATTGGGTTTGTGTTTGGATTATCTCCTAGGAGCGGCCGACGATATCCTTTTGATTAGGGATTGGTTAGCGCAAGGAGAAGTGATCGACTTGGTGGCCACGGGTCTTGGTAGATCGTTGCTCACACGACGTCCAAGAGGGGAGGGACATACGGTAGAAGATCGTAATGTAACGGAAGGTATATTCTTCCTTTGGCTCCTTATATTCATTTTGTGTCTTATTCATTAGTCTCGTCGATTTACGTTTGCTAATTTAATATTTTGATATTGTATTATGATGAATAATTTATTAACTGGACCCCGACCATAAACATAAAAGTCGGCGATCAACTCGTTACTTTTTCCGCGGTCGAACGGTCGAGCAAATTAGAATATCGATTTTGGTAATTGGTAAAGTTGTAATTTGGATCGTTCGATACGGCACGCGACGGTCGATGGGAGACGGCTCTCTATTCGGATTAATTTTTTTTTAATCCGTAGGCATAGAGAAGTTTCTCGGATCGACTAGGTATTTGCTAGGGAAATCCACCAAGCTATAACCAACAATTGGTATCAGAGCGAGGTTTCCGGCTTTGTGTGTTTAGGATTGGTTAATTTTGCAATTTTTCATACATTTTTATTTTGATGATGCATGGATATGTGTAGGCTAACTTTGTATTGTAGGCACGAGATTCCAACTTCATGGTCAAAATATTATTTGTGTGAATGTTTGTTGTTCCGGACGGAGTCGTCGACGATGGCCAGTCACCGAGAATCAGCCCCTGCGGGGATTGCTAGGCCGCCAAAGAACGTGGGAGTCTTGCGAGAGTAAGACAAGCGTTAGGGGACACGCTGGCAGGGATCTGGCGGAGTCCACTCCGACGCTCAAGTTAGTAGGGTACTCGAACAATGGTGCGAAAGAAAGGAAATGTGCGAAGATGAGAGATCGTCATCCTTCCCCCCCTTACCAGAGGGGTTGAAATACCTTTTATACCGCTGCAGGTCGTCTGATCGTGCCCCCTCTATCGGTGCCACGACTCCGATATTTGAGTCACGCCCTCCGCTTTCGGTGACGAGGGGATGTCCCTCGAATCCGTCGGAGCCACCGCCATTCTTTCCCTTATTGGGCCTATTATACAGGGGGGAGGGTACGTGGATTTTTCTAGCCGGCCTCTGAGGTCGGCTATGGTGAGGGCCTCGCCCCTCGAGACGAGCTCGGGAGTCTCGGGGTGTTATACCTCCCGAGGTAGCCTTCCTGAGTGCACCCCTGAGAGGGGGGCCCGGGGTCCGAGAGAGAGGGGATCGAGTCGCGTCCTTAACTTCTTCATTCCCGTGTCCACCCCAGGTTACCCAGTCCCATCACAAGTCCCCCCTTTAAGTCAAATCGACAAAAATATGACTGACTGATCAAGCTGGTGTTAGGATGAAGATGTCGAACGGACCGGGGTATTATATCCTCACGCCTGTCCTGGTCCTCATTATGAAATGCTCCCCCTTCCGCCCTCTTTTTTTTTAGGCTTTTGGACATATTCCCGAAGTCTCCTGACCCAGGTTGCTCTTTTGAATACGTCCTTGAGCTCCAATGACTTTTGCAACATCCAAAATATCATGGTGACCCGACGTGTGCCACGGGTCCATGTGTCCTTTCACCTAGCTTTGCGGCGCAAAGCGGGTCATACGAAGCGCCGACAATTGATCACTAGCAGATCCTTGGGGCGGCCCGAAGGTATCCTCACCATGCTGGCCTTCAATTACCTCGGGGGAGGTGTCTCTTTCCTATAAAAGTGGGCTTGACGGCACCTTGCGGCAGCTTTACCCTAGTTGTTGCCCCGAGTTTTCCTTCCTTACTCACCTTTCTTACTAGCACTTTCCCGGCGAAAGTAACTTCTTCGCCGTTTTCCGCGCTCTTCCTTCTTCCTCCCAGACCACGATGGGAAAGACAAAGAAGTCTTCTGCCTCAGATGAATACTCTTTGGAGGAATTGGGGTTTCACTCTGAGTGGTATGAAACTATCTCCTCTAAGGTGAGGTCGGACTCTCTCCAGGCCGCCTGTAAGAAATATGGCGTTCCAGCAGATTGGGAGGTGAGGGCCCCAATCGTCGATCAAGGGTCAGTAACCCCCGATGAGGGTTTTTACACTTTCTTCCTAGGACAAATGGAACTAGGGCTGCGCTTCCCTATCCCCTATTACTTCATGAATGTCACCCATTATTTCCGCATCCCCTTTCACCAATTGGCTCCGAATGCCTTCGCCCAGATGAGCGGGGCTTTGGTCCTCTTCAAGCTTTTCGGCATTCCTCTAACTCCCAGATTCTTCCATTTCTTCTTTGCTCCTGTTGGCGCTCACGGGGCCTTTGGCTTCACTGCACGGGGTGGTCATAGATTTTTGGGAGACCTTCCTTCTTCTCACAAAGGGTGGAAGAAGAGATTTTTCTACATCCGGTTTCCCGAGCGTCCTTTCAGCGATATTCATTGGTTGGAGAACTTGCCTCCTACCCATGACCTAGGTGACTTCCAACAGGATGTGGGATATCAACAGGCTAAGGGTATCTTGACCGGGATGGAATTCCATGGCCTGCAATTGGTGCAATGCGAGGAGCTTCTTTACCGGGCAGAGATTAGTCCAAAGATGACCCCCCTCAGCTCCAATCTACGTGAGTAACTTTGCTCCTATCCTGCTCCCCCCCCCCCCCCCCCCCTTGATATTTGCTGACACCCTCTTATCTTTTACTCTACAGGTGATATCCTGCTCTCTCTTGAGAGGGATAAATTTCTGAAGTGGGATCAGGCCCATGAGTAAGTCTTGATCCCGAGGGTAGTATCTTCGATGCCCGCAGGAATCACCTTCGAGGTAGGTGAAAGGGAGGGAGAGCTATCAGCGGGCCCCGCATCCCAAAGCGATGGCATCTTGGCCCCGCCCCTAGTCCCTCAAGGGGAACCTTCGGTCCCTTCTCCCGGGGCTCCACCAGAAAGGGATGTTTCTTCTTTGTCGGGTGTGCCTACTGTTAGTATTGTGAGAGAAGTGTCCTAAGGCAATCGCCTTATGAATGTAATCATTTATTTTAATAAATGAATATTCACTATTTGAGTATACATGTTTGTGTATTTGATTGAGATCTTAAACTCATTTACTGAATGTCCGCAATACAATTCACAGCATCAGAGAATTTATGATGAATTCACAACTAGTGATTATCTCTACATGTGCAATTGTGAAGTATTGAAATTGTCCCTAGTCGATGAATTGATAAATACGGACACTATCAATTTTATTGAGACTAGCATGGGTTATTCTCTAATCAGCTGATTCTCACTGGCTGGAGACATTGGGATGTCCGGAGATAAACATGAATGCTAGTTAAGGGAACTAGTTCATTGGAGTGACTGGCTGTAAAACTTTATATGGTAATCTACATATAGATATGTCAATGAAGTTCTTACTGCAGCTTAAGTGCGATGTTCCTTTGACTTGCGGTGTTCAAGTCATCTTGGTCATGGAGACTTATACTTTGACATCTTAAGCAAGCATCTCTAAGGAGGTGTGGACCCAGGATGGTTGGGTATAAGCTGAAGTGCCCGAAGATGTTTGAACAGCCTACAAAGGATTCACCACTCCTTGCGAGGAGATGTATACCTAAGGCCTATCGTCGGATTGTTACTCGAAGCCTCTGGCCAGAGCATCACATGTTCAGAGTATGAATCTCTCAGATACATGAGAGTAATTAGAATCAGTTGGACGAGAAAAACATTGCTTGGGCTAGGTGTGACGTAGTCAGCCTAGTGGGGACTGACACACATAGACCGTGTCCTGAACCAAGTGGGTATAAGATGGTGAAGGGAATGGGGCACGATTCATTATAGCTGCTGAAGGGTTTCAGAATAATTTCTGAGGTCAACCGTTGATCTTTCGATTAATTGGGGATCATGATATACCACTAGGTGCCACTCATGATCGTTCTATAATTGGTTAATTATAGACGGCCAACATAAATCGAAAGCCTATTTAGTCACACGCACTACGAGTAATCCAAGGGATTTAAAACGAGATGAAAATTGAATTTTCCGATCAAGAGAGATAAGTCGAATCTAAATTTTTCAGAGACGCATCGGAAGCATAAAATGGCTAAGTCTTTTGAAGACTTATTGGACGAATTAAATGAGTTTAATTCGTATGGTATAGGCTTGGGTTTGGCCGGCCAAAGAGGGTCCCCACCCTCTTTGTTTGGCCGACCACATTAAAAGGGGAGAACCAAATTGTTTGGTTCAAATTATAAAATAAACCGAGCGTGGTTTGTTTTATAAAATTATGGATAATATATATAAATTTTTTTAAACCGATGTTTGGTTTATTATTTTCATGGAAATTAAAATAAACTTTGAATAGTTTATTTTATTTTATAAAATCAATTATGAATTGATTTTTCCATGATAAGAAAATTTTATATAATAAATTTCTTGTGAAAATTTATTCCATAATAAAAAGGGAGACATGGTTGTTTTTATTATAAATTAAATTATGATAAAAACTTGGCATGATGGAATAATTCATAGAAAAATTTATATGATAAATTTCTTATGAAAATTTATTCGATAAAAAGGAGACTTGGCGATTGAGAGGCTACTATATAAAGGAACCAAGGCAAGACTTGGAAATTAATCTAAGAGATCAAAGAAATAAGCCCTCTCTCTCTCTCCTTCTCTCCCTCCTCTAGTGCCGCCAGCCCTAAAAGGAGGACCCCTTTGTTGCCGTGAGCTTCATCCACCAAGCAACTGCCGAAGAAGAAGAAGAAGCGGGCACAACTCCTTCCTTCCTCCCGGAATCTTGATTCCGTTCTTCGTTTGGTGGTTAGTCTTTCCATCTCTCTCTTGGTATTCTTGTCGTGCCTTTGGAGAATCTAGTAGTTCTTGTCGGCACGAAACTCGTGGCTTTGCGAAGTCATCCCGAAGAAAACTCGGCGTGGACGCGAATAGAGGCGGAGCTTCCAAGGGACGCTTACGGTTGGATCTCGTCCCTTCCTTCGAGTTACGCGAGGTACTAAGTAAATTAGTTTACTTTCTGCAAAATCTTAAATGTATGATCATGTCTACACAATATAAGGTTGCATGCTTAGATGTGTGGTTAAATAATTTATGAAATTATTTATGCTAAACCTTCCGCTGCACGTAATTAATTTTAAAATTACGAACCCGCATCCATGTCAACATGCACCCGGTCCCAACAGTGGTATCAGAGCCGGTTAGTGTTCGACATAATCATATAATTGTTTTGCGGAAAACTTTGTCATGATCTCAATTTTGGAAAATTTTCCAATTATGGAAACTTTCCAATTATGATAAATTTTAGATTTAGGAATTTCAAAGTTTGGAAATCCTCATGAAATTTCATAAACTTTTGAAATATCCTAGTTTCTGAAATTTTATGATAATTGTGAAAACTTCCCATTTTTTGAAACTTTCCAATTTTGGAAATTTCCTATTTTGGAAATTTCCCAATTTTGGAAATATGTAAGTTTTCTTTGTACCAGAAACTTACAAATATTCTGAAAGCCTTTTATTTTTGGAAACTTTCCATTTATGGAAAGCTCGTAATTTTGGGCACTTTCTTTCAAGAAAATCTAGATAAATTTATGGAACATTAATTGACAATTAAATTCGAATTAGATTTTAAATTATTAACAAAATTCTTTACTTTGGGGAGTGCCTCGGGGAGCCACCCAAATTAAAGTTAGTTGTTGTAATTTAATTTCCTATTTTGAATAAGAATTGTCAAGTTTAATTTGGCTACGCCGCGGGGAGCGGGCCAAATTAGATTTACGATAAATTTCTTTTCCTTGGGTATCTGATCCTCGGGGAGCCACCCAAAGAAAATAATTTGTTGTAATTAATTAGTCCATAAATAAAATATGTGATCAAATCTTGAAAAATTTTGAGGTGATTCTTAAACGATAATTTCCTTATTTGATTTCTTACATATTGTTGTCTCCAAAATTAATTAGGAAAATTATTTCCTATAGAGTTTATTTCCTTAAATAAGATTTTCATGAAAATAATATGTGGTTGAATTAAGGGAATCTGTCTCTTAATTTAATAAGATTTGATTTAGAGAAATCAAAGTCTTAAACATATTATTTCCGAAATTGATTATGACAATTTAGGAAATTGTTTCCCAAAACAATTCCTTAAATAAAGTATGAAATTAGAATTAGGAAATCTGGTTCCTAATTCAATTAATGAGACTTGATAAATTAAGTCACATACATACTTTATTAAGGAAATTGTTAGTACATGACATAATTATATGTCATGAATGTGCTTAGAAAGAAAAGGATGAGACCCAAAACCCCTTACAAAATATTAAGGCCAACACCTTCCATTAATATGGTCAGAACCGGAGTTTTGTTTCTCGTTTGGGTTGATGGACACATCCATGCCCGGCTTGAACCTCAACATGTTCAAACCATGGAATTAGTTTATGATTAATATAGTTGGAGTCAGAGGTCAATCCTTAGTTTTGGTTGTTGGACACATCCATGCCTGACTAAACAGTTGAATGAGCTCCAACCATATTAAAACTATTTCTTGATTAATGGGTCAGCCTTAAGCTTGGAGCATCGATTTGTTGTGCCACAGCCAATGTCGATGTAAAGAGAGGTGCAGTTGGGTGCTATGTATATTGTTGCATACTTGTTAATGAGTTAACAACCCAATGATATATGCAAACATTCAATTAGTTTATAGCATAATGTGATAGTTACATATGTGTAATATGTAATCGGTATAATTACCTACCTTCATAGCTAAGAATAACTTGATGGCCACAGCCATGGTTGTTCTTATCTATGGTTGGATATCAACCTATTTGGAGATGTTCCTACGATCTCCCGAATTGATAAAAAGGGTTATTCAATTCGAAAAATAAATAGGATTTAATTAATGTATATTGATGCATTCTTTATCATTCTTCTCACATAAGCTCAATTTGTATTTCTAGGATAATCACTTGATCATGTCTTCTCTGAATTTGCGTTCCATTTTGGACACCAATAAGCTGACTGGGCCAAACTTCATGGACTGGCTTCGAAACCTGAGGATAGTCCTCAAGGCAGAAAAGCTTGTTTATGTCCTTGAAGAACAACTTCCCAACCGTCCTCCAGAAGATGCAACTCCAGACCAATTAATGGTCTATCAGAAACATGTGACCGATTCTGAACTTGCGAGTTGCATCATGTTAGCCGCTATGGTACCTGAGCTGCAAAAGCAGCATGAGCATATGGATGCTTATACCATCATCTTCCATCTTCATGAGCTGTTTGAAGAGCAGGCGAGATCCGAAAGGTTCGAGGTCTCCAGACTCCTCTTCACCTCTAAGATGCAGGAAGACACTTCTGTCTCACAGTTTGTGTTGAAGATGTTGGGGTACATTGAGCGACTGGGCGCACTCAGTTTTGCAATGGATCACGAGCTAAGTATTGACTTAATTCTACATTGTTTGCCCAAAAGTTACTCACAATTTGTGATGAACTATCGGATGAACAAGCTGGAGACTACCATTCCTGAGTTGCTCAACCTGCTGAAGACTATAGAGCCTTTTGTGAAGTAGGATTAGAAGACGGTACTGTTAGTTGGTTCCTTGAAGAAAGGTTCTAAGAGGAAGGCCAAGGAACAAAATAAGGGAAAGAAGAAAAAGGCCAAAAAGACTGAAAAGACACCAAAAGACACTTGCCATCACTGCGGCAAGGAGGGCCACTGGCAAAGAAACTGCAAGGTTTATCTTGAGTCCTTGAAGAAGAAGGCATCCGATGCCCCATCCTCTTCAGGTATCTTTGTTATTGAATGTCACTCTATTTCCGGGGTCGAACTCCCCTCCTCCGTGGTTGCTGTGTCTTCTATCGCTGCGAGTGATGTGGTTCATGCGACCGACCCTCCTCGTGGCAAAGAGGTATCGGCGGAACCGCCTTGGTCCCATCGAAAGGCTCCCTTAACCGCGAAGAAGGATATCGACAGCGCACAATCTATCCGCATAAAGGGAGTCACCGCAGGGGTATTACTGAGTGCTTCCAGTTCAGAGGAAGACGTTTCGCACTCCTGGGACGTCCCTGGTCCCTCGACTCCCTCTACTATAGGGACTCTTGACCCGCTTTGGCAGGTAGCTGGATCAGGCTAGTACCTGGGCATGCTGCACCAATCTCTCCGGGCCGTAAATCCCTTATTCATGCTCCTCGATTCTTCCTATCCTTCTTTCGCCGACTATTTTTATTCACCTCCCTAGGTTGCCTCGAACTGCATGGCTACGAGCCACTTACTGCACTTCGGAGGGGTTACCGAGAGTCTCCTGCGGCAGGTAGCGGAGGCAGAGGCAGAGGCGGGTCGGGCCCGTGAGGCCGGCCTCCTGCAGCTGGAGGTCAGCCGGGTCCTCCGGGAGAAAGCTGATTATTACCTGTCCTGCCTGATATCGGCCGAGGATACCCTGCACGGGTACAGGCTTCAGGAACGCCTGGGATCTGAGAAGGAAAAGGCTCTAGAAGAGGACCTATGAAAACTATCGCAGGAACAAGAGCAACTCTAGGCCCGCAATAAGGAGTTATCGGACCAAGTTACCCTCTTGGAGTCGGCTAAGAAGAGCCTGGAGGACCAGGCCGCCAAACTGCTTCTAGAGGTGGAGTCACTTAAAATGGCCAATGCCAATGCTGACTCCCAGGTCCCGCAACAGCTAGGGAACTCTGTATCTCCAGTATCTCTGATGGAGGCAACCTACAAAGCTAAATTTTAGGGTTCGGAGGAGTACGCTGGTCTGGTGGCCGTCCAAGCCTTTAAGACCTTCAAACAGGGCTTTTATAGCGCCATCAAGCAGCTGAAGCAAGATCAGTTACTGAAGCCAGGCTCCAATTTGAGTGCCATAACTATTCAGGGCGTCTGGGACGACCTTTCTCTCGAAGAGTAGACTATGTAGGATGCCTAAGTATTGCGTGCTTGTCCTCCTCCCTTGGCTACTGTAGTTTATTCTTTCTGAACTCTCTAATTTTAGGGCGAATATTACTCAACTTATCGTTAAACTTCGTGCTTTCTCGTTCCCCATATGTAGACATGAGACTTTTATCTACTGCTTGGTATGGCTGGTACGGGGTACGACCTCCAGCACTGATCAACTCTCGGCCGCGCGGGTACACTCCGCTGCCCAACTTACCCACCAAGGAGCTTATCAGCTCTTGACTGATTGGGCATGTACTGTTGGAACTTGGATGGCTAGAGAGGGGGGGTGAATATAGCCAGACACTTGAACTTTAACACTTATCAAATTTCTGCACTTAAACGTTAGTAGCACAGCGGAAGCTAAAGGAAAACAGAGTATGCAGAAATAAACCCTAAGCTAAGCACAAATGCAAAACGCTAACAAGAGGATTTACAAGGTTCGGGGATAACTTGCCCCTACTCCTTGGCGTGCCCTTAAGGTGGGCAATCCCTTGATCGTCGGCAAATCAAGCTCCAGAAAATCCGGATAAAATGCAACCTCCTTCTCGGTGGAGTAACCTCTCCACAGCGTTTCAACAAAGATAGAGTTTTAAGCACAATGAAACACAAGAAGGATCTTACAGAGCACTTAGGACAGCAAGAACCCAAGCAAACTTCTCACCGAGCTCCACCCAGCGCAGATCTCACGCAAGAACTCCCTTCTTCGTGTCTTCTCGCTGATGGACTCGCCAAGCTTCCTGGTTCTTCTTCCAAATGCTCAAGTAACAGAGGTTGCTTCAAACAGTAGAGTAATCGTAGTTGCTTGCTCAAGATGATGGAACAACAGATCGCACGAGCAGAACACAAGATGTCGCAAGAACACAAGCTCTAACGTTGTTGAGACTTGTTCGCCACAAAAGCCCTTAAGTCTCAGCTCACCAATCACCAGGTCACCACCTCACTGCAGCCTCCAGCTGCTCACCTACAACAGCCAGCTACTACTGAGCTCTCCTAGACTCCCTGAGCTTCCCTCAGACCATCCCCAGTCAGCAGCTCTAGCCAGCACCAGCGTCCGTTGCAACCTGAGATGGAAAACGGACAAACCTGCTCCAAGGAAAGACCTCCATTGACTCTCCTTGAGTGTTTGAATCCTTCCCTGTCACCTACACACTTAATCAGAGCATTAGCATAATAAATCAGCAGTGAATCAAGTATCAGAGATTAAGCGCAGAGAAATCAGATGTGTTCAGACGCGATCAGAGCGTCTGACAGTGCATTTTGAATTAAAGTGATCGGTCACCGGACCAATCAGAGAGCCTCCTGATCGGTCACCAGACCGATCAGGGTGGGTTCAGACCGATCAGGCTCCATCCTGATCAGTCCCCAACGCTCAATCAGAAATCGTGATTTCTCTGGGACCGATCACCAGACCGATCCCAGGTTGTGGATCGGTCACCAGTCCGATCCACCCCTTTGCAGCGTGATTTCTTAGCTTCGCAGTCCAACCCTCCTGATCGGTCACCACACCGATCAGGGCATGCTCAGACTGATCAGGCTCTGTCCTGATCGGTCATAGTGAGGAACTCACGACACTTGATCGTTCATCATAACGATCCGAACAATGTTCCAGATCGGTCATCAGACCAATCAGGAGCCAAGCAGCAAGGGGAACCAAAACCCACTGTATGCTCCCTGATCGGTCACCAGACCGATTAGGAGCAGAGCAGTGAGCGAACTGCATGCTCCCTGATCGGTCACTAGACCGATCAGGAGCCGAGCAGCAGGTTCCCAACCTCACTGGGTGCTCCCTGATCGGTCACCAGTCCGATCAGTCATCGCTGGATCGGTCACCAGACCGATCCACGAAGGAGCACCGTGCCAACATCCCTGATCGGTCACCAGACCGATCCAGGGACTCCAACCTAGCCCTCCAAGCTAGGACCTGACCCTCCAAGTCAGGATTTCATCCAACCTAGCCCTCCAAGCTAGGACCTGGCCCTCCAAGCCGGGATTTCATCAACCTAGCCCTCCAAACTAGGACCTGGCCCTCCAAGCCGGGATTTCATCGACCTAGCCCTCCAGGCTAGGACCTGACCCTCCAAGCCAGGACTTTTTCACACCTAGCCCTCCAAGCTAGGATTTTCCACACCTAACCCTCCAGGTTAGGACTTTTCCACACCTAACCCTCCAAGCTAGGATTTTTCCACACCTAACCCTCCAGGTTAGGACTTTTCCACACCTAGCCCTCCAAGCTAAGATTTTCTCACACCTAACCCTCCAGGTTAGGACTTTTCAACACCGTGCCTAATCCCCGATCAGGACTTAATCATAATCATAATCATCAACCTAAACTAAAATCGGTGTCAACACCAAAACAACAATCAGGGTCAGACTGCATCAACATGTACAACGCTGAGGCCACGCCTATACGCCGCGAGGCTGTAGGGTTTTAATCAGCTCTTGACCGGGCGTGTGCAGCTCCGAGGCCAAGCCTACATGCCGAGAGGCTATAGGGTTTTAATCAGCTCTTGTCTGGGCATGTGCAGCTCCAAGGCCAAGCCTACACGCTGAGAGGTTGTAGGGTTTTAATCAGCTCTTGGCCGGGCGTGTGCAACTCCGAGGCCAAGCCTACACGCCGAGAGGCTGTAGGGTTTTAGTCAGCTCTTGGCCGGGCGTGTGCAGCTCCGAGGCCAAGCCTACACACCGAGAGGCTGTAGGGTTTTAATCGGCTCTTGGCCGGGCGTGTGTAGCTCCGAGGCCAAGCCTACACGCTGAGAGGCTGTAGGGTTTTAATCAGCTCTTGGCCGGGCGTGTGCAGCTCCGAGGCCAAGCCTACACGCCGAGAGGCTGTAGGGTTTTAATCAGCTCTTGGCCGGACGTGTGCAGCTCCGAGGCCAAGCCTATTCGCCGAGAGGCTGTAGGGTTTTAATCAGCTCTTGGCCGGGCGTGTGCAGCTTCGAGGCGAAGCCTACATGCCGAGAGGCTGTAGGATTTTAATCAACTCTTGGCCGGGCGTGTGCAGCTCCGAGGCCAAGCCTACACGCCGAGAGGCTGTAGGGGTTTAATCAGCTCTTGGTCGGGCGTGTGCAACTCTGAGGTCAAGCCTACACGCCGAGAGACTGTAGAGTTTTAATTAGAAATGGGGTCTTAACATTTCCTCAATGACACGTAACACCTCTCTTTTATTAATGATACTGCAAGACAGTGGGACATTGAAAAACGTACAACGACGACAATGCCTCACCCCCCAACTAACCGAGTACAGTAGGGTCGAAGATGCCTCGCTTGCCAGGGCCTTTCTAGTCTTCTGCCTTCGCGGTCTTACAAATAGTGGCTACCCCTTGTGAGTTTTTTGATGACGATGTAAGGGCCATCCCACTGTGGTTCTAATTTCCCAGGATCCCCCACTGGTTTGATTCTCTTCTAGACTCGATCACCCACCTCGAAGCTACGGGCGATCACCCTACGGTTGTAGGCCAACTGCATTCTCCGGCGATAGGCTTCCAATCTTGTCGCGGCCTTATCTCGTACCTCTGAGATGAGATCCAGATCAATCAGCCGCTCCTGGTCGTTATCTTCCTTGCGGTAATGTCGCCGTCGTGGAGACTCCTCTCCTACCTCCACCGGGATAACGACTTCTGCCCCGTAGACTAATCGAAAAGGGCTCTCGCCGGTTCCTTCTTTTGGGGTAGTCCGATAAGCCCACAAGATGCTGGGAAGTTCTTCGACCCAGCTGCCCCCGACATGATCTAGCTTTACTTTGAGCCCTCGCAGAATTTCCCGATTGACCACCTCTGCTTGTCCATTGCTTTGTGGGTAGGCGACGGAGGTGAAGGCCTGTTGAATGCCCAACCCCTCACACCATTCCCTCAACCTTCGTCCGGAGAATTGTCTACCATTGTCCGACATCGGCTTATGAGGGATGTCATATCTGCAGACAATATCTCTCCATAAAACCTTCATTACTGCCCCCTCTGTGATGTTGGCCAAAGGTTCAGTCTCTACCCATTTAGAAAAGTAATCGACGAGGACGAGGAGGAATTTCTTCTGCTGAGGTCCAATGGGGAAAGGTCTCACAATGTCCATTCCCCATTGATCGAATGGACACGACACGGTAGATACTCTCAATGGCTCCGTTGGGTGATGAGAGATGTGTTGATGCCTCTGACAAGCCTTACATCTGGCCACGAAGGAGAGCGAGTCAGCCTGCAGGGTAGGCCAAAAATATCCCGCCAAAAGGATCTTGCAGGCCAGGGATCTCCCCCCAATATGGCTTCCACAGAGGCCCTCGTGCACTTCACGCATTATGTAGCCAGTTTCCTCCGGCCTGACACATTTAAGGAGGGACCGGGCATAGGCTCTCTTGTATAACTGATCCCCGATCAGGGTAAACTTCTCTACTCGTCGGTGAAACAACCGACTCCCGTGCCCCTCATTTGGCAGGGATCCGTCCCGGAGGAAGGCTATATACGGATCCCTCCAGTCCACAGGTTCGTCTATTCGGAGGTCTCCTCCGATTTGGGCTACCATGTGTTCCGTCACACTGGGCTCCTGCAACCATCAAGTAGATATGGAACTGGCCAACTTAGCTAGCTCGTCGGCCCGTACATTATCCGTCCAGGAGATCTTCTGCAAGATTACCTCCGAGAAAGTGGTTTTCAACTGTTCGTATAAGGCTACATACCTCTGCAATCGCTCGCATTTGACTTCGAAATTGCCTGCTCCTTGTTGAGCCACTAACTGCGAGTCCGAATAGATTGTGATTCGGCAGGCGCCCATGTGTCGGGCTGCCTGCAATCCTGCCAAAATCGCCTCATACTCAGTTTCATTATTGGTAGCTTTGAAGTGAAGTCGGATAGACAAATGCAGCGTATCCCCCCTGGGGGAGATCAATAGTAGTCCCACTCCGCTGTGTTGGCTGTTGGCGGATCCATCCACATAAGCCTTCCACATACCTTCGGTTTCTACCTCCGGGACTATTTCCAACATGAAGTCGGAGAGAACTTGTGCTTTGATGGCGGTCCGGGGCTGATACTCAATGTCGTATTCGCTTAACTCTGTCGTCCATTTGATTAACCTGCCTGACGCCTCAGGATTAGTAAGGACTCGGGCGAGCGGACTATTAGTGAGGACCACGATGGGGTGCGCTAAGAAGTATGGCCGTAACCTTCGGGCCATTAGGACCAAGGCATAAACCAGTTTTTCCATCATAGTGTACCGTGTCTCAGTGTCCTTCAGCAGGTGTCCGAAGAAGTAGACGGGATGTTGTATCCGATCCTGTTCTCGGACTAGTACCGACCCCACCGCCTGCTGATAAATAAATGAATAATGTCTCCCCTTCCACTGGCTTCTGCAGGGTCGGGAGATCTGCCAGGTAGGTCTTCAATTCTTCAAAGGCCTTATCACACTGGCCATCCCATTCGAATTTGACAGCTTTTCTTAAAATTTTGAAGAAGGGGAGGGCTTTATCTGCGGATTTGGAGATAAACCGTGATAGGGCGGTGATTCTGCCATTCAGCCGCTGGACCTCCTTGAAGTTTTGCGGGGGTGGCATATCCAGGATAGCTTTTACCTTTTCCGTGTTAGCTTCGATCCCCCTTTCCGTTATCATGTATCTCAGGAACCTGCCACTTTTAACCCCGAATACACACTTAGCTGGGTTTAGTTTTAACCTATGAAGACTTTATCTATCATCCACTGGTAGGTGGCGCACGCGTTACGTAAGCCGAAAGTCATAACGTTGTAGCAGTATGTGCCGTCAGTCGTCATAAAACTGGCCTTCTCCTGGTCTTCAGGGGCGAGGGGAACTTGGTGATAGCCTTGGTATGCGTCTAGCATGGAGATGAACTCGCAGCTGGCTGTTGAGTCTACCAGCCTATCCTGGGCAGGAGGTAACAGTCCTTCGGGCAAGCTTTGTTTAGGTCTCTGAAGTCGATGCAGATTCACCATTTACCCACCGGTTTAGGGACGAGGACCATGTTGGCTAGCCAAGTCGGGAACCGGACTTCCCTGATGTGTCCAACTTTTAATAGCTTCTGCACTTCCTCCCGTATAGCTTTATCTTGTTCCGGGGAGAAGTGCCTCCTCTTCTGCTTCACGGGACGGGCTTCCGGCGACGCATGTAGGTGATGCATAGCCAGCGCTGGGGGGACCCCCTTGATTTCCTCGGTAGCCCAAGCAAACACGTCTCTATGCTTCCGCAGGCACTCGATGAGGCGATTTTGTAATGCCGGCGCGAGGTCAAGCACGATGCGCGTGTTTCCCCCTCCGCCATGAGGATGGATATGTACCTCTTTGCTCTCCACCTCTCGTCGTTCTTGCTTAGGTCCGTCATCTTCCCGCGGATGAGTGAGATCTTCCGCTTTTGCCATCGGCGCTCCTTCAGGTGCTCTATTTAGTTTTCCCATAGACGGCGCCAAATTTGTTCTGGACGGAGTCGTCAACGATGGCCAGTCAGCGCGAAGCAACCCCTGCGGGGATTGCTAGGCCGCCAAAGAACGTGGGAGTCCTGCGAGAGTAACACAAGCGTTAGGGGACACGCTGGCAGGGATCCGGTGGAGTCCACTCCGACGCTCAAGTTAGTAGGGTACTCGAACAATGGTGCGAAAGAAAGGAAATGTGCGAAGATGAGAGATCGTCCTCCTTCTTTTCCCTCCCCCCTTACCAGAGGGGTTGAACTACCTTTTATACCGCTGCAGGTCGTCTGATCATGCCCCCTCTATCGGTGCCACGACTCTGATATTTGAGCCACGCCCTCCGCTTTCGGTGACGAGGGGATATCCCTCGAACTAGTCAGAGCCACCGCCATTCTTTCCCTTATTGGGCCTATTATACAGGGGGAGGGTACGTGGATTTTTCTAGCCGGCCTCGGAGGTCGGCTATGGTGAGGGCCTCACCCCTCGAGATGAGCTCGAGGGTCTCGGGGTGTTATACCTCCCGAGGTAGCCTTCCCGAGTGCCCCCTGAGAGGGGGTCCCGGGGTCCGAGAGAGAGGGGATCGAGTCGCGTCCTTAACTTCTTCATTCCCGTGTCCACCCCAAGTTACCCAGCCACATCATTTGTAATTTTTGTAATTAATTAATCCTTAGGGTTGACGAGGCTAGGTATTTAATTTTTGTAATTAAATACAGCACATATTTAGCCGAGTTTTTTATTTACAATTGATATAGATTTCATGTACACTCTTTCATGGAGTATAGGATCAATGATGTAAATGATTAGCTCTTCATTTCGGCTCGGAGATCCCTTAAGGTAGCATGCGCAGAAGGAAGGGAGGAGTGGACGAAGTGACGACACTACTGGAGGCACATGAGAGACCAAGAGGCCATGAAAGTTGGAAAATCTAGGATTTTTCATTATTTTATTTTCATGTGATTGGTTGTGTGCTTGGTTGTGTGATTGTGCTAAGAAAATTCCGTGAGATAAATTACTAAGTGGGAGAGGGACCCTAAGGGTCCCACGGCTTCCATTACAATTCGATAAGTGATGCGAACAAGTCTACGCGTCGGCTCTGAGTGCCTTCCTCCCCATCGGATGGACTTGTTCTGCGGATCACTAGGTCGAAAAAGACTATAGGAAACTATTGAAGAGCGTGTGCACTTCCCCATCGGAAGGCACATAATCGGAAATACTTTTCTTAGTATCGTGTAATGGTGCACACTTAGATGCGAATAATAGTATCCTCCCCATCGGAGTCACTGCTATTATTCTGCAGAGCCGAAGAAGACCAACTATTGATCTTACTTGTCAAAATGTTAGGTTGACAAGATAGTAAGATCGATGGGTAAAACCTCCTCTTACAAATGTAGGGATTCATATACGTCGACACCATCGTGGCATGTGAATTTCTCGGTGTATAGGGGTGTTGGTTGATTTCGAAAATTAATTGTTTAGAGGAATCAATTTATTTTCGATTTCTAAAGTAGTGTATGTTGTAATTCTTAGGATTTTCAAAATAGTCTTTAACCCACTAGCTACAACACTTAAGGAAAACAAACTTAGTGCCCCCAAATTACATAGACTGGAAAATAAACCTAGACATTGTCCTTTCCACAGAGTAGTACAAATAGGTACTCTTCGAGGAACGTCCTGAAGATGATGACCCACCTCAATGAGATTGAGGTTCTGGAGAAGAAATCGACGGGGAAACCCAGGTCGATATTATGCTCCAATCTCTGCCTAGAAGTTTTGAGAAGTTCCGGCTCAACTATAGCATGAATAAGCATGAGTATACGTTGGGAACTCCTTGGAGAACTCTAGGCGGCAGAGAGGCGGTTTCATTAGAACCTGCAGACCTTGGGAACTCAAAAGGTTTTTACTTCTGTGCCGAAAGGCAGGAAGAAGAAGAAACAAGGTGAGTTCAAGAAGGCAGCAACATAGTAGGGACCAAGGACTAGCGTGAAGAAGCCGAAAGTGAGTACTTCACTGGACATTAGAAGGCGAATTGTCCCCGTCATCAAGACAAAAAGTGTATCTTTTTCTTTTGTCGTTGTAACATGTTTAGTAGAGTTATCTACTGGTACCTGGTGGATAGATACGGATGCCACTAAACATGTCTGCAATTTTTTACGGCGGCTCTAGGAAGCCCAACGACTAGCTAAGGAAGAGATTACTGTCTACAAGGGATATGCTACAGAGGTGGCTACTATTGCAGTGGGAGTTATTTATTTGTCTTTAGAAGATAAAGTTTTGGTTTTAAGATTGCTTTTATGTACCTAATTTTAGAAAGAACTCTGGTTCAGTTTCTAAAATAAAAAATATTCTATTGCATTTTATAAAAAGTGGAATAGTAAGATTATCTGTGTAGGTACATTGATAGGCAATTGGTACACTTTAGAACCAAAAGCTCCCACGCTGTGAATAGTTGTTAATAGCTCATCATCTAACCAAAGTAAGATAAAGGTTCCTTCCGAGATGAACCAAACATACCTTTGGCGTCTAAGGCTTGGTCTCATTAACTTTAGTAGGATTCAAAGGTTGATAGCCGATAGACCCTCGGGTTCATTGGTGGCGGGAGACTTCCCAACCTTTGAATCTTACTTGGAAGGTAAGACGACCAAGAGGCCTTTCAAGGCCGAGTATAGAGCCAAAGATATGTTAGAAATGGTTCATTCTGATTAGTGTGGTCCTGTGCCTATCCAGGATAGAGGTAGCTTTGAATACTTCGTGAGACGAATATTCAAAGTTATGGATACGTTTACTTGATGGCCGCAAGTCTGAATCTTTGATTAGTTCAAAAAATTCAAGACGGTTGTGGAGAAACATCAAGGTAAAAGTATCAAGACACTACGATCGGATCGTGGTGGAGGGTACCTCTTGGGAAAGTTTAGGACTTACTTATCAAAAACATGGGATTCAATCCCAATTGACTGCAGCTGGTACACCCCAACAGAACGGTTCAGTAGAGCGAAGGAAAAGGGCTCTTATGGGGATAGGATAATGATGATCTACTCTGAGTTGCCGGATTCGTTCTGGGGATATGTTATGGAAACGACAGCGTACATACTTGATACCATCTAGGTCAGTACTTTCTACTCCCGTAGAAGTGTGGACTGGGTGAAAGCCAAGTCTAAGATATGTTCAGATATGGGGTTGCTCAGCACATGTGCTGAGGAGGGATACTGATAAGTTGGAACTCGTGCTCTTGTTCATAGGGTATCCTAGAGGAACGAAAGGTGGTTCTATAGTCTTAAGGATCAGAGGGTAATCGTTGGGACGAATACCCGAATCTCAGAAGTAGACTATGTGATGAACCACGAACCCATTTGTAGACCAGTTAAGAGGGGATGTTCTGACCTTAGTACCAACTGTACAAGAAGAAATACCACAAGTCACTGCACCGCGTGTCACAGAAGATACATAGGTAAGTGCCTTGTCATAGTGGGAGCGTTGTTAGTCAACCTACAGAATTCATGTTCTTGGGAGAGTCTTCGGACTTGATCCCTAGCGACCATGAATCAAGATCCCTAGACCTATGACAAGGAACGCCCGCTTTGAAGAGATAAATCCGGTCATATGGATTTGTTCAAAGGACGGATGAGAGTTGTGTATGTAAGAAATGTGACGGATACGTAGTGGTGTTCTTGTACTATACGTAGATAATATTTTGTTAGTTGACAACAATAACAAAGTATTATTAGACGTAAGAGTATGATTGTCCAAATAGTTGATGTGAAGGACTTAGGAGAAGCAGGACACATCCTTAGCGATCAAAGTTCTAAGGGATCACCAGAGAAGGATGTTGTGCTTATCCCAAGCTTCATACAGAGACAGTGTCTTAACTTGTTTTAGCATGGAAACCTCCCAGAAAAGTTTTGTACTTTTCAGTTGTGGAGCCACTCTATTTAAGGAGATATGTTTAGATTATCAAAGAAGATAGAGCAGGAAATGACAGTGTTGGATCGAGAAGAACGATAGAGGGGGGGGGGGTGAATATCGTAAATCGTTTCGGATTGAGAAAAGAGCAAATACGCAGCGGAATAAACAAAACATAACACAAAGACTCAAGTGGTTTTACTTGGTTCGGAGTCACGGTCGGCTCCTACTCCAAGGCCCACGGTCCTTGACTGTTTACTGCGGGCAATACTATAATCGCGCAAAATTATACAAATAGTTGTACATTAGTAAGTGCAGTAAGAATGCAATTAAAAATTAACTCTTCATTACCGACGCCCGGTGTAGATCGTTCTTCGGTGCGTAGGGTCGTCGTCGGCGCTTCTAATCTCGAAATGGAAGGTTTCTGGAGCAGCGCATTTGAGTCGAAGAGCGTAGAAGCGTCGGAAGGATTGTTGTTCGAAGCCTTGGGGTCGAAGGGCTATTTATAGCCTCCTGGGGCGCCCAGAATGTTGGGGCGCCCCCCCCCCCCCCCACGTGTCAGCCGATCCGGACTAGTCTCGGTCAGCCGTTATCCCTCCAGGATCGGGCTGAGGTTTGACCGGGGGCGCCCGGGACGCAGGGGGCGCCCTGGTTGACTCTTTCAGCTGGCTTCTCGGCTGGATAAGTTTTATCCACTTCGTTGGCTTGAGCCCGGGGCGCCCGAGGCATCCGGGGTGCCCGAGAGCACGGGGGCGCCCGGGAGCATGGGGGCGCCCCGCCCAGTGAGCTTCCGAAGCGTACTTTTGCTGAACTCATGTTTGGCTTGTACTTAGGGCACCCGAGTCCTTCCAGACGCCCAACCCAGCTACTGCCTCACTCCTTTGAGGCTTTCTGAGCTGCAGACACTCGTTCCTTCGGTCTTGCATCCAGGGTTAGTACCAAACAAGATAGAGCAAATATGTTAGTGAGTCTTACAGTCGTAGCTGTCTTGGTTCTGACTTTGGGTCTCCAAAATGGAGCCCTAGGTCGAACCGACGCCTACTGTTCCCTCGACGGGGAACCCGTCCTCACCTACTCCTCTCAGGAGAATTTACCTGTTGCCAACCGGCTCCTCCGGTTGGACTTTTGCCCAGCAGTCCTTCGCCAGGTGCCCAGCTGTCCTTCGCCAGGTCTTCAGTACTAAGCAGTCCTTCGCCTGGTGCCCAGCAGTCCTTCGCCTGGTGCCCAGCTGTCCTTCGCCAGGTCTTCAGTACCAAGCAATCCTTCGCCTGGTGCCTAGCAGTCCTTCGCTAGGGCTTTGTATCCTAGCATTTCTTCGCCAGGTGCCTAGCAGTCCTTCGCTAGGGCTTTGTTTCCTGGCAGTCCTTCGCCAGCTGCCTAGCAGCCCTTTGCTAGGACTTTGTTTCCTGCACACTTGAGTAACAACATTAGATCACCAATAATACTTAACTTTGAACTCTTTGCCAATATCAAAACAAGGTTCGATATGGTGCTTCCTGCACCAACAATCTCCCCTTTTTTGATTTATGGCAACACAATTCGAAGTTAAGTAAAAAATTACAACAGTTTAAGCAAGAAGGTTAAGACCAATAAAACATAGCAATTCTGAACAGTATTAAGTCTAACACCAATGTAATTTTGAAAAAAAAATTCTCATACTCCCCCTCAATAATTGTGTTATAAAACAACAATTAACAACAATTAACTTAACTCTTAACTTTGACCTTTCCTCCCCCTTTGACATATATCAAAAAACATTTATGAGTGAAAAATATATCTAACAGGGATTTTTGAATTTTTCTAAGTGCTTCATATTTTTGACAAAATGTTTTTCAAAAATGTAGTAACAACATTTTCACCAACAATTTTCCATTTTGAAAAGTTTTGCAGGCCTAAAAATTGAAAAAAAAACATTTACTTTCAATGCTTTACAAAAAAATTTACTTTGGCAAAATTTCCATTTTTGAAGCCAAATTTTCCAAAAAAAAATTCAACTTTTAGAATTGGGGAAAAATTTGTTTACTAAAGACAATTTTGCACATTTAGACGAATTTGCATGGAAACACTTTGTGTATTTTGAAAAACATAATTTTCAAGAATTTTCTAGACAAGTTTTTTTTTTTCAAAAAAACTTTACTTAGAAACTTTTGCTAACGTTTTGCTTAGATAAATCATGTTTACTAAGGAAAATTTCACTTAGAAAAAAATTTGACACACTTAGAAATTTTTGCTTTACTTTTTGAAAAAATTTCTTTTTCTCTTTCTTTTTCTCCCCCTTAATGTAAAACTGTTCTCCTTATGTTTTAGACCATTTCTAAGATAAACTTTCATTGAAAAGGGGAAAAAGTTTAAGGAAGAATTTAATTTTACATTTTCTACTCTCCCCCTTGGGCATATATCAATAAAGAACTTTTTGAAAAATATATTTTGAAAGAAATTTTAAAATTTGTGTATCAGAACTTATGAGTCTTGAAAGTATAAAAATACTTAGAATAATTTTTGAATGCATAGCAAAAAGTTTTAAATTGCACCAACAAAACTCTATTTTGAAAGGTATTAAAAAATTTTTTTGTATTTGTAGGCAAGTCTTTTAGAAAATTCACGCCCTTAGAACACTATTGCCTAGAAAAATATTTGTACTTTTGGAAACATTATATTTTGAATGATATTATGCATTTTTGAAAATATAAGTACTTTTGAACATAATATTTTAAAAAAAAATTAATGTTATTTTGAAAACATAATATTTTACTTGACTAGGTTTCTTTTCCAGTCTGACACAATCCTAGGAACCCTTGTTAACTACAAGCATATTTTCCTAAGTGTTCTGAAAATTCTCAAAACTCAAGCAAATATTATTTCAAAAGGTATTTCAAAAATGATTTACTAAACCACAAAAACATTTTGAAAAATAGAATAATGATATTTTTAAAGGCAAATTACTTGTATTTTCAAAAGAATTTTGAAAACTTAGTGTATTAAAATATACTATTTTGAAATGTTCAATAATTCTTTTAATTTAACCTCCCCCTAAACTTGATATAGTCCTTGGAAGCTTGTTGTGTAGCGACCCGCCTTCTCTGCCTTAGACGGATCGTTACTTTTGTCTACTTCTCGACTCTAATGCACGACTAAAAAATGCGGAAATCTTTTTTTTTCTTTTTAATCTATCTAAGAATGATATTCTAACTTAAATAGTCATGCATGATACCATGTCACACTTTCTTTCTCAAAAACTCGTAAGAAAATACTTATTGAAACTTGCCTCGCCCAACTCAGCTTACGGGTATCAGTCGACTGATACTGTACCAGTCGACTGATAAGCCTGAAATCTAAAAATTCAGGTTTCGAAACTTGTTTCAAAACTCCACCAAACCTATACTTTCGAGCCATATAAAATCATGACACCATTTCTATACTCTATACCAGTTTCCTAAACAATTTAGCCAATCAAAACGAATCCATAAACTTGAAATTAGGACTTTTGCGGAATTTAGCAAGTTATGAAAAATCTACATAGACTTTAAGCTAGAGTTTGTACTAAACTTAACTTCTAACCATTGAAACTCATCACACAAAATTCTGAAACATCCCTAAGGCATTATCAAATGAGAAAGCAACTTTTCTAAACATACTTAAGCAATAAAAACTTGACTCAAAGGGAAATTAATACTATCTTGACACATGCATCTATTTCCCTAACAAAGTATCAATATTTCAAACTACTCACACTTCTACTCATCCAATGCAATCATAAGGATATGTATGCTAAATGAAATGACATGGAATCTTTACTCTAAGAAATTGAGCATGTAAAACTATCCAAAGCTTAAATGTTCGCTAAACTCCATAAAGCAAGAACTTGAAATTGAATAAACTAAAACATTGTGATTCAAATAACTAAATTGTCTCGTCTCAAGGATCTCTCCAAAATCAGCCACCACACACACTTTACTCAGCACCGCCTCGTCGCCTTCCTTCAGAATTGCTTGCCTTTACCTTTATCTGCAGTAAGAGGAAATGCAACTAGTAAGCAAAAAGCTTAGTAAGTACTATCTAGCTCACAAAATCTCGAAATGTGCAAACATGCTTCTTGATCAATATGGAAATCATATGAGATACTTATATGCTTGAAAGAAAACTAAGAACATGTATAACTCAAAACATGCATACTCAAGCATTAATAAATCTCAATTTACTTTTCTTGGCTCAACTTGAAACTTTAGCTATTCTTTAACTTTTTTGAAAACTCTTTAAACTTTAGAAACTTTGCTAAAGCATATACTTGAAAATAATAATCACTTGGATCCACTGAAGACGTAAGTACCATCTCATGCGCGTTCCCTAAAAGGTTGGGGTAGCGAGCCACCAATCCTAATAGAGCAGACCTTGGTCTACCAGGGCCAAGACCTTGGAATTGGACACCTGGATTTCTTTAACGACGCCCTTGGACGCCGGGTACTGGCCTTAGAAAATAAAATAGCTTTTCTTTCTTTTCTTTCTTATCTGTAAATGCCTTGGCATTTTCTCGAGCACCTTGCGTGCTAAAATCCCTAAGTCTTGACTTTTGGGGATTTCTTAAGGCCTTGGCCTTTTCTTTTCTTATCTTTATCTTCTCTTTTCTTTTCTCATAACTTTCTTAGCCCCTAATCTCGCATAGGGTGCTTTATCAAACTTATACAAGCATATAATGAACTAAGATCACATGCAAAAACTTAAACAAAAAGGAAATATCTCTTTTAAAAACTTTTAAGGGAAATTCTTGCGGAAAACCGCCTCTTACTGCAGGTGAGCAGTACTTACATTGATATCTTGGACTTACAACCGAAATTGAGGTCTAGGGCTCGGGAGAAACTTGAGATCTCGGAGAATTCTTCGCGCCTACGTGTTCCTCTCGTCGAGACGAACGCAACGCTCCGCTTTCCTTGATCCCTCCTTGGCCGGCGCCCCTTGGAAGAGGAGAGAAGGCTTGGTGTTGGCGTGCGTGCGTGAGCGGGGGAGGAGGTCGCGCGGCTAGGGTGAAGAAGAGAAAAACCCAAAAATCTAATTTCCTCTCTTAACTCATCTATTTATACTATCTTTATGAAAAGAATCGTAACTACTCCATAAATATATTTCTCTCCACCTTTCGTTGTGCTTGATACCCTAGCCTAGCCGGTTGCGCTCGCGCCTGGTCTCCTGCTGGTCGCGGGTTCGAACCCCCTGCTGCCCTTAAACGTTTTTCCTTTTTTAAATATACTAAACGGACTCGGAAAATTCCATAAAAATATTCTAAAAATCCCTAAAAATATCTAGAATATTTCTAAACTATTTTTAAATAATTCTAAGGACTTTAAGAACTAAAAATGGGAATTTTGGGACGTTACATGTTGACCACAAGTATTCTTCCTCTGAGTCCTTAGGGGGTCAGTTCGAATCAAAAGAATTATTTAATAATTTCAAAAATAATTGCCAAAGAAAATACTTGTTAGAAATAGTTTCTTTCGGTTTAGACTCCCCCTAAATTTGACACATCCTCGGAGTCCTTATAGATCATTAAGTAGACCTCCTTTGTGTCTTTAGGGTTTATCAGAATCAAGAGAATAGTTTTGAATAATAGTATAGTAATTTTCAAGAAGATAATTCAATTTGGAATGAAGAGAATTTTTAAAGGATAAGCCCCGAAAAAAAATTTGAAATGATAATGGTATTTTGAAATATAGTATTTTTGAGCTTCTTTTAATTTGATCTCCCCCTAGATCTGACACAATCCTAGGAAGCTTGTTGACCACAAGTTAATCTTCCTCTGAGTCTTAGGGTTTGGTTCAAATAGAAATAATTAAAAAATGCTAAGTTTAACAAAACTTTTGAAGACTATTTTGTTTTAATGATTTGAAAAGCGAATTCTTCATTTTCTCCCTCCTTTTGAAAATGGTAAAGAATTGTAACAGAGAGATTCTATGTTTAGACTGATTTTGAAACAACACCAGAGGAGATACGAGTACAGGAGAAATTTTGAAAAATACTTAAGAAAAAAAATATATATATATATCAAAAACTTGGACTGTAGATATTTTTCTAAGTGAAAATGAAAAATAATTCTGAGTAAACCCCAAGATGACTTTTTGTAAGACTTATTTTAAAAAAATATTGATTGTCCAAAGGAATGTTTGCAAAAATTAAGTAATTCTTAGGTAGATGAGCAAAAGAAACCTAAGGTGAGCAATGTTAAGTGCAATGATTTGAAACATTAAATCTTAGTTTAAAAGTTAAAATGATTTTTGAGGATTTTGAAATTAATTAGAATTTTATCTTTGAATTTAAAAATTGTTAAGTTAAATTTTTAAAATAATTGATTGAGAGTAATTAAGTTGAATTTTGAGGATAATTAATTGAGAGTAATTAATTGAGAATAATTAAGTTGAATTTTGAGGATAATTAATTGAGAGTAATTAATTGAGAATAATTATGTTGAGAATAATTAAATTGAATTTTGAGAGTAATTAATTGAGAATAATTAAGTTGAAAATAATTAAGTTGAATTTTGAAAGTAATTAATTGAGAATAATTAAGTTGAAAATAATTGAGTTGAATTTTGAGAGTAATTAATTGAGAATAATTAAGTTGACTTTGTTTTGTAAGGTTGATTGGTTTGGACTAAACTTTTAGGTCCTGAGCATCTCACCCATTTCTAAGTGACAAAACAAGGTATCCTTATCTGTTTTGTGAGATGCGTTAAATTTTATCATTGAATTTAAATTAAAAGCTATGATTTGATTGAAGCTTGTATTAGATTCAAGTTTAACAAACGACAATTTGAAAGTAAGTTTCGATAATTGGCTTCCAGGTCTTGGCGAGGCATAGAGGCCTTCTTTGGTCGTAGCCTTATTGGATCAACAACCCTTTCCTAGACAAAGCTTTTTAAAGAAATTTTGTTTTCAAATTGCTTTCTGAGAAACTTTGGTCTAACTAGCTTAGGATTCAGAGAGGTAGCTTCGGCTAGTTCCACGGGACTAAGAATACCAAATAGGGTACTCCTTACCCTACCTGACTCCTTAGACAGGCTTCCCTAACGTACTATCATCAAACCTTGTCCTAATACTAGGTTGTTCAAGTTTCAATTAATCAGGTCCTTAATCTAACCAATCCTACATCTAAGCATAATAAAATAAACAAGCAAGAAAAGTAATCATCTAAGTCACGTCATAACTGTAATGATATTCTGGGCTTTTAGAATTAGCAAGATTGTGAATTAGGCTTTCTAGCATTTTGACCTTATTTTTCAATATTTCATCTTCTTGTTCCAATTTACTAATGTTTGCTTTAACTAATTTATAAGGTTCAATCATATTATTCAAGGTAAATAATGGATTTTCAAATACTGTAAATTTACCTTTAGATTTCTTTTTGGAGGTCTCCCCCTTGATTCTAGCCATCTTTCTTTTGCTTGATTGTTTCTTCGACATTTTATAGCGGTCGCGAGCCAACCAGACCAGTTTCCAAGGATCCCTTCCTTCGTCGTCAGATTCTGAGTCTGAGTCGGACTCAGGTACTGGTTGAGGCCTCTTTTGCAGTTCTCTTGGAGTTTTCCCTGCAATAAAAATTATACCTTCCTCGACCATTGCAGTATCAGCTTGATTATTTAACCTTAATTCAGAAACTGATTCAAAATTAGTTACCGATTTTGTCCTAGAAAACTCGTCGTCTGATTCTGGTTCGATTTCGATGTCGGGGGCCGAGTCTGTCTCAGCTACTTGTGCTTGAGCCGAAAATGCAAAATCTTCTAAGATCTCAATATCGGAGCTCTCTTCGTGTAGATTGATTAGCTTTTGCCACATCTCCTTGGCACAGTTGAAGGATCCGACCAGCTTCAATTCTTCATTGGTTAGGCCACATTGTAGGATTGCAATAGCCCTTGCATCTGTCTCGATCTTCCTCAGAGTTGGTTCATCCAGTTTGTCCCACGTGATCGATGTTCCTTCTTCTATGGGGAATGTGAACGCCGTTTGGATTATCAAGCATAAATCCAGATTGGCCTTCATGTGGGATTCCATTAGACTTCTCTAGGAGTTGAAATTTTCGCCAGAGAAGAGCGGTGGACGGGCACTGATCCATTCTTGGTTGACCATTTAGTTTAAACCTCGTACACAAGAGAAACAACAGAAATGTACCAAAACTTGGTCTTGGATTAGTAGTGCGGGAGAAGGGGAAAAATAGCCTAAAATAAATGTTGCACGAATTTCGAAGCGGAATAATAATAAAATAATAAAAATAATTTATGACAAATTTTTGAAAATGTTGATTTTGTCAATTCTGAAAAGAAATAAGAATTCAACATTGAAAATTTTGCTCGAATTAAGGTAACACGAATTTCGAGAAAAATATTAAAATAATAATTAAAAAAAGGTTTATGACAAATTTTAAAAAATTGATCGTTTTATCAATTCTAATGAATGGTGAAAAAATAAGAATTCAAAATTGAAAAAGGTGTAAGAATATTTTAAATACACCAACAGATATTATTTATGTGAAATAAAGGTCGAGTGGTGTTGCACCAACCTTGATTAACGAGAAAGATTAAAAAAAGATAAAATAATTATGAAAATCCGAAAAACTCTCAAATTGGTGGTTGCACCAAATTTGAGCTTCCCCGCTCTGATACCACTTCTTGGATCGAGAAAAATGATAGAGGGGGGGTGAATATCGTAAATCGTTTCGGATTGAGAAAAGAGCAAATACGCAGCGGAATAAACAAAACACAACACAAAGACTCAAGTGGTTTTACTTGGTTCGGAGTCGCGGTCGGCTCCTACTCTAAGGCCCACGGTCCTTGACCGTTTACTGCGGGCAATACTATAATCGCGCAAAATCATACAAATAGTTGTACAGTAGTAAGTGTAGTAAGAATGCAATTAAAAATTAACTCTTCATTATCGACGCCCGGTGTAGATCGTTCTTCGGTGCGTAGGGTCGTCGGCGGCGCTTCTAATCTCGAAATGGAAGGTTTCTGGAGCAGCGCGTTTGAGTCGAAGAGCGTAGAAGCGTTGGAAGGATTGTTGTTCGAAGCCTTGGGGTCGAAGGGCTATTTATAGCCTCCTGGGGCGCCCGGAACGTTGGGGGCACCCCCCCACGTGTCAGCCGATCTGGACTAGTCTCGGTCAGCCGTTATCCCTCCAGGATCGGGCTGAGGTTTGACCGGGGGCGTCCGGGACGCAGGGGGCACCATGGTTGACTCTTTCAGCTAACTTCTCGGCTGGATAAGTTTTATCCACTTCGTTGGCTTGAGCCCGGGGCACCCGAGGCATCTGGGGCACCCGGGAGCATGGGGGTGCCTCGCCCAGTGAGCTTCCAAAGCGTACTTTTGCTGAACTCATATTTGGCTTGTACTTAGGGCGCCCGGGTCCTTCCGGACGCCCAACCCAGCTGCTGCCTCACTCATTTGAGGCTTTCTGAGCTGCAGACACTCGTTCCTTCGGTCTTGCATCCAGGGTTAGTACCAAACAAGATAGAGCAAATATGTTAGTGAGTCTTACAGCCGTAGCTGTCTTGGTTCTGACTTTGAGTCTCCAAAATGGAGCCCTAGGTCAAACCGACGCCTACTGTTCCCTCGACGGGGAACGCGTCCTCACCTACTCCTCTCAGGAGAATTTACCTGTTGCCAACTGGCTCCTCCGGTTGGACTTTTGCTCAGCAGTCCTTCGCCAGGTGCCCATCTATCCTTCGCCAGGTCTTCAGTACTAAGCAGTCCTTCGCCTGGTGCCCAGTAGTCCTTCGCCAGGTGCCCAGCTATCCTTCACCAGGTCTTCAGTACCAAGCAGTCCTTCGCCTGGTGCCCAGCAGTCCTTCGCCAGGTGCCCAGCTGTCCTTCGCCAGGACTTCAGTACCAAGCAATCCTTCGCCTGGTGCCTAGCAGTCCTTCGCTAGGACTTTGTTTCCTAGCATTCCTTCGCCAGGTGCCTAGCATTCCTTTGCTAGGGCTTTGTATCCTGGCAGTCCTTCGCCAGGTGCCTAGCAGTCCTTCGCTAGGGCTTTGTTTCCTGGCAGTCCTTCGCTAGGTGCCTAGCAGCCCTTCGCCAGGACTTTGTTTCCTGCACACTTGAGTAACAACATTAGATCACCAATAATACTTAACTTTGAATCATTGGCCAATATCAAAATAAGGTTCGATATGGTGCTTCCTGCACCAATAATCAATTTGTCTTTAACTCTAAAACGTTAATTTTAAACTTCACCCTTTAATATCAACTTTAATTAATTTTTGAACTTTAATTAAAATTTTGATTTTAAACTTAATTAATTTTCAAAAGCTTAAACTTATTTTCAACTTTAATTGATTTTTAACCTTAATTTTTAAATGTCACCTTTTTTCAATATTAATAAATTTCAAAATTAAAATCGTTTTAAAGTGTTAATTTTAACTTTAATCAACTTTTAGAACATAAATTTGAATCTTTAATTAATTTTAATATTTTAATTTTCCAATTTTAAATTTTAATCCAATTTTATCAATTTAAATTTAATTAATTACGTTAATTTGAAATGTTTAAAACATGGTAAATTTTATAGAAAAATATTTAACTTAATTCTTGCCTTAAATTTCAATTAAAAGGCCAATTAAAATCTCAAATTTTACTTTATACAAATTTCATTTTGAGTCACACTTTTGTTGGTGCAAAAACCATCAGACATGAATGATCAACCTCTAGTATTTCGATGTTTGATAATATACCAAGGTTTAGTCAAAATGATCAAGGGTTAAGTCAAATAGTACCTAATATTTGGTAGAGTAAACCCAGGTTTCATCAGTTTGACCAAAGGCAGGGCCCTCTTTAGGCATAGGTCATTAAGGCCTATGCCTAAGGCCTCAATTTTTATTGGGGCCTATTATTTTTGATATATTAAATATATTTTTATTATATATTTTAAGAGAATGAAAAAGAATAAAATCTTGATAAAAAATTTACGTATGTTATTTTTTAGTCAAAACTATAGATTTTATAAAAATCTTATTATGATTCCAATGGATAGAGTCATAAGGGGTTCTCTTTTTAATATTTTAAATTTAATTTTTATTATGTATGTTATTTTATAAGATCTAATGTATTCCTCTTCAATATCTTTCAACCCTAGCCTTCTCTCGTTACATTTATTTTTTGTTAGTGACGTTTTCTCTTCTGATTAGTAAGAACATGAATTAGAATTTTTTTTATTCATGCAATGCAAAATAAAAAATATTATTCCTTTTTCGAGTTCCCCCTCTTCCCTTGACTAGCTCTCCCTCTTTGTACTTCTCTCACTCATTGATATTGGGAAAGAGAAATTACATCTAACGCTGTCATGTTGATTCGGTTGGTGCTACTATGCTCCTTGCTTAATTAAGTTCAAATGTTGAGGGATTCATCCATATTGTGTTCGATCGAAATAGAGGATTTTATTATTTTTGAGTAATAGTGAGTTAGATATCTTTGTCATTTCGCTTCCTTAATAGACATTAAGTTTTGCTTTTATTTATATGTATTTACAGAAATATATTTTTTAATTTCCCATTTGTTTCTATTCTATCATTTACAATTATTTTGGTTTAGGTGATAAAAAATATGATTTATTTTTTCTTTTGTTTTATGCCTAAAATGACTTATTTAGATTTTAATAAATGATAATGGTTGGTTTGATCTCGTTATAATCTTCATTTTCTAAGGATTATATTGAGTTTTATCATTTTGTATATGTATTATTTGTTTGTTTGTTTATTTATTTATTGTGATTTGCGGTGATGATGAGTTGAAGATGGAAACATGATTTTTTTTCTATTATTGTCCCATTTCATTTATTCATTTTTGTAAGAGTTATTATTTTCGTCTTTTATTTGAATAATTAGATATATTTTTTTTATATTTCTTAGTTTTTAAACAATTCTAAATATATTTATTTTCGAGCAAGTCGGTTGTCAGTTACAAGTCTGAATGAAAAAGGACGAGTAATTTTTTTTTAAAACAATGTTAAAGACTTTTTTTTTGCCTAGGGCCTTAAATAGGCTTGAGCCGGCCCTGACCAAAGGGTTACCCAAACAGGATCTAATGTTTGACAAAGTGATCAACCCTTAATTTGACATGTGTGACAATATACGGAGGTTTGGTCAATTAGAACAAGAGTTAGTCAAACATGATCTGATGTTTGACAGAGAACCCAGAGTTGGTTTGTTTAACCAAAAGATTAAGCCAAATAGGACTTGATGTTTGGCAGAGTGATTAAACATATCTGGACTGAGCTAAACAAGACTTGATGTTGGTAGAGAGAAGTCTAGTCATGATTAAGATGACTAGCAAAGAAGTCCTTGCTAAGGCACCGAAGTCCTAGTAAGTAAAGTTAGGCATAAAGTCCTGGTTCGAGGAATTGAGTACGAAGTCCTGGTCGAGGATTGGGCACGAAGACCTGGCCAAGGGTTGGACACCAAAGTCCTAGTTCGAGGAATTGGGCACGAAGTCCTGATCGAGGATCGGGCAGAAAACTTAGCCGAACGAGGACAACGGACAGAAGTAGAGACGGGTCGAGGATCTGACGTCTCGAGATTCGGGAGTCTTGGAGGCTGAGAAAAAGTCCAATCGGAGGTCCCAGTTGAAAAAGGTAATTTCTCCAGTGTGGAGTAGCTGAGGACGTGTTCCCCGAAAAAAGGAACAGTAGGCGTCGGTCGGTTCGATCTAGGATTTCATTTGAAATCCAAAGTCAGACCAGACAGCCCTAGTTGTCAATCAGACTTACAGGATTCAGGCTTAGGATTGTTTGTTTTATCTTGTGTTTGTTTGTTTTGCAGGAACCTGGAGCTGGAGACAAGATAGGAGAGCAAATGCAAACGAACAAAGTCCAAAAAAGGAGCTCTCGGGTGCCCCATCATCCCAGGCGCCCTCATGGTGAGGCGCCACTATGGGCATGAGGGCGCCCCCATCCCAGGCGCCCGTATGCATGGGGACTTCTAAGAAGGTAGGCTTATCCCCCCTTGAGTGTTGTTCACTGGCTGGATCAGAATTGGAGACATGCAGGGCGCCCCTATGGGCACTCGAGCGCTCGGATGCTTACTATATAAGGGGTTTCACCCCCTCAGTTCAGATAATCAATCTTTCAATCCGATTACTCATTCCTTGCGATGAAAAAGTGTTAAGATGAAGCTTTACGACCAAAGATGCTCCAAAAAAAGTGTGTGGCGCTTTGGATTTCCAGAGTTGATCAAGACCTTCACATTTGGTTTGCATATTACAAGTTGTATTTATTTTTTTATCATTATTTTGCTTGTAATCAAAACTGTACGACGGGTTTCTCAGCCTCCGGAAAACTTCCGAAAAGGAGACCACTAGTGGATGGGCGCTACCCGTAATTAGGCCTTGGACGTACTGACCATGGGGGGTTAGGAACCAAGTAAAAATTCTGCTTGTTTGTGTTGTGTATTTTCTCTTTATTTATTATTCCGTTGTATTACTAACGACTCTGTTACAAAGTTGAACGAACCAATGACTCAAAGACGAAAGAAAGTATAAGTCAATATTCACCTTTCCTCTATCAACACCACCGATCCTACAACTTTAACTTAATGATAATTATACTTGATAAAATAAAGCATCTCTCTAAACATATAGGATTACCACGTTTGAATAATTAGAATGGGTGAGATGATAAGAAATTGAATTGAGAATTTTTTATAATTTTTTAGTTAATATATTTTCTAAGTATGAGTCTTATCAATACTAAATCCCCTAGGTACTTAGGTAAAAGTCCTTGTGGCTACCAAGGATAACCAAAATAATGTAAGATTAAATGGGAGGGTTGAAATATTTTGAAAAATAATTTTAAAAAATGTCTCTTTACCTTATGAAAATACTTCTTTTGAAATATGTTTGCAATTCTTTTTCAAAATTATCTTTTAGAAAATTAACTTAGAAACAAATTTTTCTCTAGTGGAATATTTCTTTTTCAAATTGAAAATCTTGCTAATCATTAACATTAGAATAGTTTTTTTTAAAAATTACTTGAAAATGTTTTTGAAAAAGATCTTTTTAACTTTTTTTTAAAGAGAAAATATTTTTTAAATTTGAAGAGTTTTGAAAAGTATGTTTGAACAATTATTATCTTTGAAAAGTGATTTTGAAAGTTCTTAAACATGCTTTGGAATATGTTTTTGAAAAAATTTTGAATAAAAATCACTTAATGACTCTTTTAATTTTGGATCTATCCCTAAGTCACAATAGGAAGTCTACCTTGTGGTTAACAAGGAATCTTAAGGACGTGTCAGGTTGAGGGAGAGTCCTAATTAAAAGATCAAAACATTCCTTATAATATCATTGAAAAATCATTTGGAAAATTAAATATCTTTTTGAAAAATATCATTTAATCTTTCTTTAAAAATATTTTGGTTATACTTGCAAAATTATTTTTAAAATTTAATTTTGAAACATACTTTAAATCTTTAAAAATGCATATGTTTGAAAAGATCTTGCAAAATACCTTGAAAAATATTTTTTTTTTTTGTGAAAACAAAGATTTACCTTGTAATGTAACTATTTTGAAAAAAAAATATAGCTTGGTTTTAAACTAGATTAACCAGTTAGGAGCGGAGGTTCACATAAAAAAATTAATTGGACAATTTCTTTTCAACTTGGTTTATACCTATGTCTTGGTATATATGGACTAAATTTCTTACTTTGAGATAATGCCTTGACAACTGCGTTGATTATCACTTAGCTTAACTTAAATTTTTTTAGTGTTTCAAAACTTAGATCTAAATGTTTAGTTGTTATACAAATAGGACTAAATTTTTTGGTTTGTGGGAGTATTAAGACTAAAAGTTATTTTTTTATTAAAAATATCTTTTTTACAAATTTTCTTATTGAAATTTACTTTATATTATTGTTTTTATTATGTTTTGGAAAATAAATATTTTTTTAATTTAAAAGCAATTTTTAAAAATTATCCTACTACTTTTCAAAATAATTATCCTCTTTATAAATCTTGTTTCAAAAAGTTCTTATTTACTCAACATTAATGCTTAAACAAAATTTTAAATATGTTTCATAAACTTATCTTTGAATCCTAATTGACATAGACTTTTGAAATAGACAATTTGAAAAAGTTTAAAATTTATTTGATATGTTCGATCTATACTTGTTCTTTGACAATATCGTATTTGAAAATACTCACATTTGAATATTTTTTTGGAAATATGTCCTTTTAAGTCCCTTTTATAAATTAATTTTTAAAAGCTAATTTTTTAAAAATACTTAAGGTGTCTTATAAACAATATTAAGATATGCTTTGAAAAACCATTTTGATAAATTTAAAATGGTTGCTTAAGGTGCTTAAGTTAGTTTAGAAAACTCATTTTAAAGTTATTTTTAATGATAGGTGCCCAACACCTGGGGCCCCCCATCCCAGGCACCCCTATAGGCATTGGGGTGCCCGAGAAGCTGTTCTTATCCCCTCAGGTCCCGTTTGCTGGCTAGATCAGATTTGATGACGTAGAGGGCGTCCCTATAAGCTCTCGGGCGCCCGAGTGACTATATAAATAGGGGTTTCGAGCCAAGGTTTCATAGCAACAATCTCTTCATCCTACTACTCATCACAATAAAGCTAAAGTGCTAAGGCGAAGTTCTATGACCAAGGAGGCTCCAGGATAAAGTGCGCGATGCTTCGGAGTTTCGGATTGGTCGGGATCGTCATTTCTTATTGGTTTGGTTTTACTTACAAGTTGTAATTATTCTCTCTATTTGTGCTTGCATTCAAACTGTAAGATGGGTTTATCCGTCTCTGGAAAACTTTCGGAAAGGAGACCATTAGGGGACGAGCGCTTCCCGTGATTAGGCCTTGGATGTACTGACCCTGGGGGGGTTGGGAACCAAGTAAAATCTCACGTATTCTTGTCGTGTGTTTGCTTTATTTATGATTCCGCTGCGTACTAACACTCGTGATAGAAAGAACGAATGACAAGATTCCGAAAAAGGAAAAAGTTTACGAGTCGATATTCACACCCCTCTATTGACGCCACCGATCCCACAGAAGGTTACTCTAGGCTTTCGGTTTCATTGCAATATTAGTTGATGTGCTACGGATTGATTACATCCTACCCTCTATGTTTATGCACTTATAGAGATCCTAAATAGGTACTGGTGTGACACTCTATAGAAGTGCATCAGAGTGTTTCTCCCATGGATATGCAATGTTACTAAGTGGAAGAGATAACTTAAAGAGTCCTATTAAAGGGATACCCCTGTCACCTAAGCGCCTCCTGGTCATACATCTTTAGATTACACAAATCACTTCCTAATACGGAATTGTGAGACACCTATTAAGCATAATTAGACAATCCTTCATACAGAATTGACCTCTATTTCAAGGTGACACCCGAGATGTCCGGTTAAAAGGGATATCCTTTGTCACGAAGGGCCCTAGATCATATGATCTCGAACATTCCCTTTATGTGACGACCAATCAATACAATTGTTCAATCAAATCACATAAATAAGCAAATCTATTCCGTGCAAACATTTAATTAAACATAAACAAGACATTAACATGTCATGCAAATAGAAAAAAAAACCAAATCCATAGTGTTCACATCAACAATCACATTACAATGACTCCCTATACCCTAGAGTGTGGAGATCTACTCCAAAACATAAAATCAACCTAGAAGACAATAGTAAGGAAAGCATTCAATCCGATCTACAAAAGGAGAAGAAAACTTAGTCACAAGGGAAATCTGAGTGCTCTAAATCCAATCCTTTTCTTTGGAGGTAGACATGAGATGGAGAGCGGTTTCAGATCGTCAATTTCAGGGCGGAGCGATGCTAGATCTTGACCTCTTGGGTCTTCTGTTGGTGCAGAAAGCACCCAATTCGAACCTGAGTTTTGATAATGGCAACAGGACTCAAAAGTTAAGTCTTACTTGCTATCTAATATGTTACTCTAGTGTGCAGGGTAAAAAGCCCTAGCGAAGGAATGCTAGGCACTGGCGAAGGAATGCCAGGGTAAAAAGCCCTAGCGAAGGACTTCTAGGCACTGGCGAAGGAATGCCAGGGTAAAAAGCCCTAGCGAAGGACTGCTAGGCACTGGCGAAGGAATGCCAGGCTACTGAAGCCCTAGCGAAGGACTGCTAGGCGCCAGGCGAAGGACAGCTTGGGTCTGAAGCCCTAGCCAAGGAATGCTAGGCACCGGGCGAAGGACAGCTCGGTATCCAAGACCTGGCGAAGGACCGCTAGGCAAAAGTCCAACCAAAGGAGCGGTTGGCATCAGGTACATTCTCCCGAGAGGAGTAGGTGAGGACGCGTTCCCCATCGAGGGAACAGTAGGCGTCGGTTCGACCTAGGGCTCCATTTTGGAAGCCCAAAGTCAGAACCAAGACAGCTAAGGCTGTATAAAAATTAATATGTTACTGCTTTTTGGACTAACCCTGGATGCAGGACCGAAGGACTGAGTGTCTGCAGCTCAGAGAGCCTCAAAGGAGTGAGGCAGAAGCTGAGCAGGGCGCCCCGGATGTTCCGGGCGCCCCCAAGGTGAAGACCAACCAGCAGGAGCAAAAACCGCTTCGATAGTTGACTGTTGGGGCGCCCCGGATGCTCCGGGCGCCCCCATCGCGCGGGCGACCCGCATGTTGCGGGCGCCCCCAGCGCCAACTACCGAAGCAGCTCCCCTCGAAGCCAACAGATGAGAGCTTGACCCGGTCAATACGGGCGCCCCGAGCGTTCCGGGCGCCCCGGTCAAAGCTGATCCCGAATTTGAAGGGATCAGAAGTTGACTGAGCAAATGCCGGATCGACCGACACGTGGGGGGCGCCCCCGAGGATCCGGGCGCCCCCAGGGCTATATAAAGGGCCCCGACCCCAAGGCTCAGAACAACAATTCCTTCAACGCTTCCACGCTCTTCTGCTCTCGCGCCCTGCTCCGGAAACCTCCCGACTCGAGACTCAAGCGCCGACGACGTCCTGCTGCTCCGGAAAAAGACAACCTACATCGAACGTCGGTAAAAGAAGAGCTTTCGTTTTAAAAGTTTACTTTGCTATATTTGTAATTCAATACTGTAAACTGATTTGCGAACTTATAGAATTGCCCGCAGAAAACGGTCAACGACCATGGGCCTTGGAGTAGGAGTCAACCTAGGCTCCGAACCAAGTAAAACTATATGTGTCTGAGTTTGATTGCTTTATTCCGCTGCGCAATTTCTCTAATCCTAAAATCCGAACGCTTTCCGATATTCACCCCCCTCTATCGGTTCTCTCGATCCAACAAGTGGTATCAGAGCGGGGAAGTTCAAATTTGGTGCAACCACCAGTTTGAAAAAAAAAATTGAATTTTTTTTAAATTTTATTTCTTTCTCTCGTTCGAATTTCTTCTAATATATTTTTCGTTCGAATTTTTTTTGTTAATCGAGGTTGGTGCAACACCCCTCGATATTTTATTTTCCTCATCCAGCACTACTAATCCAAGACCAAGTCTTGGGACAAAGTTCGTTTCTTAGTTTTTTCAGATAAAATCCCTAATGGTCATGCAAGAAGGATTCAGCACCGCCAGACCTCCACTTTTTAGTGGAGAAGACTTTTCCTACTGGAAAAGTCGAATGGAGGTCCACCTGAAAACTCAGGTGGACATGTGGATAATCATCCAGTCCGGACTAGAGATTCCGAAGAACGCTGAAGGAGTACCACAAACCTACTCAGAATGGGACAATGCTCTGAAGCACAAAATTGAAGCCGATGCAAAGGCGACTCAAACTCTCCAATGCTGCTTAACAAAAGAGGAGCTGTGGGTAAAATTGATCGAGCTGCACGAAGGAACATCAGACACTCGGATCAGCAAGAGAGATTTGCTCCTGAACAAACTGTATACCATCAAGATGGCCGACAACGAAACAGCAGCCCAGCTTCACGCACGAATCCAAGAATTAATGAACGGTCTTCACACTATTGGTCAAAAGGTAGAAAACCGTGACCTAATAAGGTATGCCTTAAACGCTTTCCCTAGAAACACCTTGTGGGCATCTATGGTAGATGCATACAAGGTCTCAAGGGATCTTTCAAAAATAAAATTAGATGAATTGTTTTCCGAATTAGAACTGCATGAACAAACTAACTGCAATTTGGCCGAGAAAGGTATTGCCTTTGTTGCAGGAAAAACTGGAAGATCAACAAAGAAGAAGCCTCAACCTGAACCCGAGTCTAACTCAGACTCAAACTCAGAAGACGAAGAAGGAGATCAACCTAAGCTGGTCCGACTGGCCCGAAGCTACTATAAAGAATTGAAGAACCAAACCAACAGAAGGAAGGCCAACCGAAGAAAGGACGAACCAGCTGAACCCACAAATGACAAAAACAAGCCCAACGTGACTTGCTACAAGTGCAAGAAGAAGGGCCACTACAAGACAGAGTGTCCAAACCTGAAGGAGGCCAAGAAGACAAGAAGAAAGAAAGCACTCCAAGCAACCTGGGACGAATCCTCCTCCTCCTCAGAAGAAGAAGCACCCCAGTCAAACCTACTAGCCCTGACCGCCTCAGAAGAAGTCGGGACCGAGTCAGAATCAGAACAGGATGACGGTAGACTAACCTTTTCAAAAGACGGCGAAATCAAGGTAAGTGGTTTCAATAGAAGTCAGTTAAATGAACTTATTTCGTATCTTTCTCGAGATTTGGCGAAAGCCAAACTCCGAGTCGAATCCCTCCGACAGGAAGTAAAACTCCTAAAAGAGGGAGCTGACTCTAAATCCTTAATCGAGAAAGTTCAAGAAGGAACTCCTACTCAAGTTGAAAAACTTGAGAAAGAGAACTCCTCCCTGAAAACTCAGGTTAAGGATCTTAGAGCTGCCTTAGAACGATTCACTTCTGGTTCCAAGGGTCTTGACATGATTCTTGGAAAACAGAAGTCTGTTCTAAATCGATCTGGACTTGGCTATAGAACCAAATCCCGACAAAGATCTTACTTTACTGTACTGAATCAGTCCAGAAGTAAAGTTCAGGCATGGGTACCTAAACTGTACCTGAACAAACCAACTGGATCAAATCAGTATTGGATCCCCAAGGACAAGATTCACATCTTGCCTAATCATTACCGTGGCTTTAGTCCAGGGGGAGCCAAATTAAAAACTATATTTATTGTTAAATAGAATTTAATTCTTGCAATTTGCTTGATCGATTGTTTATTTAAATTTCTGCAATTTACAATGCTTAGACTTAGGAATGGTTAGTATAAGGACTGAACAAACTTAACTGAAACTTGACAATATAGTATTGGGTGGAGGTGAGATGATAGTACGTTAGGGAAACCAATTCTAATAAGGTCAAGTTTACTTGGTCTCTTTAGACTGGTGAAACTAGCCGAAGCTACCAATCCAAAATCCAAACAAGTTAGACCAGAACTTTTCAAAGATTAATTTTGAAAATGAAATTTCATTAAACGGCTTTGTCAAGGAAAGGGTTGATGATCCAATAAGGTTACGGCCAAAGAAGGCCTAGTGCCTCGCCAAGACCTGGAAGCCAATTTTTGAATTTCAAATTCAAATTACTTTTTGTCAAATTCAAATCTAACATAAATTTTCAGTTAAGTATAGATTCAAACATTTTCTTTCAAAATAAATTTAACTGTTTTCAAAAATTAATTTAAGGTTTTTAAAATAAATAATAATTTTTCAAAACAATTTCACTTATCAAAACCTGTCTCACAAAACCTATAAGGCTAACGTGATTGAAAACCTTAGAGGGTGAGACAGTAGGATTAAGACTCAATTGTAAATTCTTTAATGCCTATATTATGAATCCTGTAGTTCAGATCATAGTCAAACCATAGTCAACATGGTCAAACTATGGTCAACACGGTCAAACCATGGTCAACTTTGTCAAACCACAGTCAAAGCAGTCAAATCAATTCAAACCATAGTCAAACCAATTAAACCATGGTCAAACGATGACTAGACATAAGATTTGTCTTTTCCTATATAGCTTCGGGCGCCCGTGACTCCTCGGGCGGCCCCCCTGCCTTTTCCTTCCCTCGAGGCAAAAAGCTGCCTCTGACCTTTGACTAGGGCGCCCGGAACCACGCGGGCGCCCCCATCCAGCACCAGTCTCTACCAAAGGCAGAGACCACTGACCCGGGCGCCCGGGAGCTCCCGGGCGCCCGGGAGCTCCCGGGCGCCCCCATTAAAATGCCTATATAAGGGCATCCGAACCTCCTCTTCCCACACCAAAAACCAACTTCCTTCCTCACTTCCTTCCTTCCAAGAAGATCAAGTGACACTTGTGCTTCCCCAATCTCACCATGCCTCCCCGGTATGATTTATCTTATGCATTTAAAATTATTTTTAAATTCTTTAATGCATTTAGAATTATTCTTTTCTTATACCTCTTAACTTAGAAAACGCCGAGCAAACCAAGCGAACCCCGGTGCCGAACCGAGTCCCGACCCTAGGTTCCCTACTCTAGAACTATGTAATAAGTTTGCTCAAACCATTTACAAGCCTATTAAAACAAGCTATCTTAATAGACATTTCTTTACCCAATCATGCCCCTTAGCCATGAATATTATAAACTTCTATCACTTAGATAATCTAGTATTTTGCACTCATACCATTAATGAATCCTTATGTGCAGAATTCTACAATAACATAGTTCGACAAGATTATCTCATGTTTTACACTACTGTTCAAGGGATACCTCTGTCTATCACCCCTACTTTGCTGAACCGATTCCTTGGACTACGATCCTCCCAGTCCACATTTTGCTGCTATCCACCTAGGAATCCTCCATTTGATCCTCCCTACTCTCACATTACCTTAGACACCATCCACTCCTATTTCTATAGGGAAGCTAGACTCCCCGCAAATAGACGATTCCAAGCCGTTGACCTTCAGGCACAGGACTATGCCCTGTACAGAGTCCTGGTCCGCTGTATCTTACCACTCTCCACTAGAGATCTCGGGACCATGCGACCCTTTCATGCCTTCCTTCTGTATGCCCTGGTCCATCACCTTGACATTGACATAGGACTACACATGTTTTATACTATTCTGCATGCGTCCAGTGTTACGACCCAGGGACGAGTGCGCACTCCATTCTGCTACATCATCACCTCTCTCCTTCATCACCACGGTCATGACATTACCGTGGGTGAAATAACCGCTATGACCGACTTTGATGAAATAGGATTTAGGAACTTCTCGTTAGCGGGTCTAGAGGTATCGGCTACCGGGGTTCTGAGTTGGAGACGACAGCAGGCCGGGGCTCCGATCGACTCAGACGAGGAGGTAGACGTTGACGTTGGAGATATAGCGGCAGCAGCCCGAGCACACATAGACGAGCCCGCTCCACCGACACTCTACGAGAGAGTGACACATTTGGAGACACAGGTCCAGAGTCTCCGAGAGGAAGTGAAGGCGAACCATGATGAAGGAATGACAACAAATCTAGGCTACTACACCGATTACATGAGTGCCCTTAGAGCTGAGAGGGAGACCAGAGATGCACAGTATCACGAGATGATGACCCTATTTCGATCCTAGCAGCCAGGCTCCTCTGATCATCCCGGACCCTCGTCCTAGATTTCCTCAGCATTGTACTAGTAACTATTTGACTGCCCCTACTCAGTAGGGTTGACTTATGCCTGTCTTGTATGACTATGTTGTTCTATTTAACTAGCTGACTTATGGAAATGAGTACTTGTTCTATCCTAATTTGACTGCCCCTATGTAGGATTATGCTCAGTAGAATAGAATAACTCAAATTTTTTTCTTGCTTTACTTGATTTAAAAATCAGTTTCTAAATGAATTTTGAAAAACTGTTGTTTTTAAAATCAATTTTTTAATCTTTTCCGACTTAGTTTTATTTCAAAACTACCCCCTTTCAAAACTAGGGCTTTTTCGCAAATGGACTTAGCCTAGGCCCTAACCCTAGAACTGCATGCACCTATAGATTTAGAAGCCAGCATCTCACAAGCACCTTAGGGTACTTTTGATTGACAATCTAGAAAGGGTTGAGATGCTTAGGTCTTTGTCTTAATTCAAAATGCTTTATGTCAGTGCATCTGCAGTAATTGAGGCACTAAATACAACTTACACAGCAATCAAGTTAAGTGTCAAGTTTAGAAAATCTAACTTGAACAGAAACACTTAACTTGACTAACCCTAGTAAAAACTACTGCTTATAATAGTTAGTAAGTAGCTAATTGGGTTAGACAGGTCCCTACAAGAGAAAATTAACTGATTAGGTTTAAGTCTTATCATGAATTGATTCAGTACAGCAAAATCATGCAAATATTTTCCTTTATGAAAGTTATTTCCTTTATGCAATTTAATTTCTGTTATATTTATCTGTTTTTGATATATGGCAAAGGGGGAGAGATAAGAAAGGAGAGAATTTAAAATTTTTTTGTTTAAAATTTTTTTTGTCTCTCAAAATTTCAAAATCTATTCTTATTCAAAAAGTACTTAACTAAGCTTTAAGTTTTTCAAAGTACTTAAGCTTTTCAAAATTTTCCTAGCACTTAAGCTTGTCAAAATTTTCTTACTTAAGCTTTTCAAAGTACTTAAGCTTTTCAAAACCTTACTAGTACTTAAGCTTGTCAAAATTTTCTTACTTAAGCTTGTCAAAATTTTCTTACTTAAGCTTTTCAAAGTACTTAAGCTTTTCAAAACCTTACTAGTACTTAAGCTTGTCAAAATTTTCTTACTTAAGCTTGTCAAAACCATTTTACTTTTCAAAACTTTTCAAAAGTACTTAAGTTTTTCAGAAATACTTAAGTTTTTCAGAAGTACTTAGGTTTGTTAACTTCACGAAGTATTTTAAAACTTGAAGTTTTCAAAACTTTGTGAAAGTACCATGAACTTAAAACTCTCAAATTGTTGGTACTCAAACTAAAGTTTTAAAATTCTTCTTAAACTTAAATTTTCAAATTTGTCTAAACAAACTTAAGCTTTCAAAATTTTCTAAGTATTTGAACTCAAAAATTCTCTACAAGTATCATTTTTTTAAGTAAAAATTCAAACTTTAAACTTGAAACTTAGTGTCGAAAACCCCACGAATTTTTGAAAAATCTAGGGGGAGATTCCTTCCAGGGGGAGGGAACAAAAGGTAATTTTTGGTATGCCTTGATTAAACTTAACTTTTTGAACCAGGATTGCCATAAATCAAAAAGGGAGAGATTGTTGGTGCAGAAAGCACCCAATTCGAACCTGAGTTTTGATAATGGCAACAGGACTCAAAAGTTAAGTCTTACTTGCTATCTAATATGTTACTCGAGTGTGCAGGGTAAAAAGCCCTAGCGAAGGAATTCTAGGCACTGGCGAAGGAATGCCAGGGTAAAAAGCCCTAGCGAAGGACTGCTAGGCACTGGCGAAGGAATGCCAGGCTACTGAAGCCTTAGCGAAGGACTGCTAGGCGTCAGGCGAAGGATAGCTTGGGACTGAAGCCCTAGCGAAGGAATGCTAGGCATCGGGCGAAGGACAGCTCGGTATCCAAGACCTGGCGAAGGACCCTAGGCAAAAGTCCAACCAAAGGAGCGGTTGGCATCAGGTACATTCTCCCGAGAGGAGTAGGTGAGGACGCGTTCCCCGTCGAGGGAACAGTAGGCGTCGGTTCGACCTAGGGCTCCATTTTGGAAGCCCAAAGTCAGAACTAAGACAGCTAAGGCTGTATAAAAATTAATATGTTACTGCTTTTTGGACTAACCCTGGATGCAGGACCGAAGGACTGAGTGTCTGCAGCTCAGAGTGCCTCAAAGGAGTGAGGCAGAAGCTGAGCAGGGCGCCCCGGATGTTCCGGGCGCCCCCAAGGTGAAGACCAACCAGCAGGAGCAAAAACCGCTTCGACAGTTGACTGTCGGGGCGCCCCGGATGCTCCGGGCGCCCCCATCGCGCGGGCACCCCGCATGCTGCGGGCGCCCCCAGCGCCAACTACCGAAGCATTTCCCCTCGAAGCCAACAGATGAGAGCTTGACCCGGTCAATACGGGCGCCCCGAGCGTTCCAGGCGCCCCGGTCAAAGCTGATCCCGAATTTGAAGGGATCAGAAGCTGACCGAGCAAATGTCGGATCGATCGACACGTGGGGGGCCGCCCCCGACGATCCGGGCGCCCCCAGGGCTATATAAAGGGCCCTCGACCCAAGGCTCAGAACAACAATTCCTTCAACGCTTCCACGCTCTTCTGCTCTCGCGCCCTGCTCCGGAAACCTCCCGACTCGAGACTCAAGCGCCGACGACGTCTTGCTGCTCCGGAAAAAGACAACCTACATCGGACGTCGGTAAAAGAAGAGCTTTCGTTTTAAAAGTTTACTTTGCTATATTTGTAATTTAATACTGTAAACTGATTTGCGAACTTATAGAATTGCCCGTAGAAAACGGTCAACGACCGTGGGCCTTGGAGTAGGAGTCGACCTAGGCTCCGAACCAAGTAAAACTATCTGTGTCTGAGTTTGATTGCTTTATTCCGCTGCGCAATTTCTCTAATCCTAAAATCCGAACGCTTTCCGATATTCACCCCCCTCTATCGGTTCTCTCGATCCAACATCTTCCACAACGGAAGAACCCTCGTCCCCTTGAAAGGGGGAAGAAATCCCCTTTTATAAGTAGGGGGCACGACTCCTGTCTCGCTGCATCACACAATAGTGCCTAGTTGGCACGATATAGCCGTGTGGACTTCGTAGGATGGAGGCACAACCTCCCCGTGTCTAACTCTTCCAAATCTTGAGGCACAACCCATGTGTAATTTGCTGGAGGAGAACAAACATGTCTCTTGGCACGACACAACCATGTAAAGCTTCTAGAATGGCTGATTCTGGTTCATTGGATGACGCGGTCGTGTCATGATCAGAGGTACGGTCGTGCCATGCTCAGAGGCACGACCGTGTGAGCTTCTGGAAAGGCTTCAAGAGAGACACAGCCGTGCGTCTAAGGCATGGCACAACCGTGTGGTTTGCCGATTTTGCCTTCCAAGTACATTTTCGCTCCAAATTGTCTTCAAATCACGTCCTGTCAAGAAAAATATCGAAAGAGTAGATCTCCAAACTAACAAGAGCAATCATGCTAATAAATGATAGAATAAGATGTGAGAATGTAAATCATAAACAAAAAAAATGCATGTGAATGTGCATGAAAAAGCATACATAATCTACACGTATCAATCATCAAGTATCCGGCCAACCTTTGACCCACTTGGACCTTTCCCTTGCCAACCTTACCGTTGAACTTTTGATCACCAAGTGTCTAGTCAATTTTTGACCAACTTAGACTTTTCTCTTATCAATTTCTCATTGGACTCTTAACATTGTCAAGTATCTTATCAACTTTGACTTTCTTGAATTCTCTCTCACATATAGTCAAACATTGAAAGTCAAGTTCAAGTCAACTCAAGTTTAGTAAACTTGATCAATTTTGACCTGAGATAAATTGCACCAACCACTAAAAAAAATTAAGATTACACAACACATAAAAGATAACACATTTTTTAAAAAGCATTGTTTTTGTTTTATAACGGTATTATCTATGTTTTTTTATTTCTTATTAAGATAATATTTTTTCAAATAAACGTTGAGCATTTTTTAATATCTATAACAATAATTTTTTAACAACCAACCAACTAAAAACGTAGGCTCCAAAACTCATCTCCACCTCATTTCCGCCAAAATTCATCTCCACGAAACCCCCCTCTAAAACTCCACAAAATGCATCTCCGCCCACCTCCAATCGGCAGATTCCAAGCCGTAGCAAGCCCAGATGCCACTGATGGCTGCTTGGAATCACCACCGTAGGGACCTCCCCGCTCCACCTCGCGGTGGGGATCGTCGTCGCCGGCACCGCCTGGACGGCGAGCCCTCAGTCTATCGCTGCTGTCAACTCGTCCATCGGCGATAAGTTCGGCTCCGCCATCAACAGCATCATCGAATCCTCTCATGCGATCTACACGGTGGGTATTAACCCCCATCTTCCATTCTCGTTCTTGCACTGGGTTCCGACCATTTTGTCTTCGTCTCTCCAGATCGCCTTTATAGCGGTGGATCACAAGTATTCTTTACGTCATTTACTTCCCAATTCCAGCTATTACCGTATGAAGCTGTCAGAGTTGCAATCTCTTCTTGTTCATTGCTTTAGTAGGTGTCTGTGACCTGCAATATGTTCTGCTTCTAGTTTTCATTCATGTCTCAAGGTTTTATTTCCAGAAAATTAATGTTTCAATTTCGTTGTATCTGTTCATGTAACTATTGCTAAAACTTGAAAGCCACCTACATTCATCCCATCAAGTGATATTCATGAACCAATGTTGAAGAATATTGTAAGTTTAGCAGAAATTGTATGTTTGGAATCTAACAACAGATGTTCGTTACCAATTTAAGTAGAAAAGCGAGGCTAGAAGATATTACAGGTTATATCTGTAGCTTGATGTTGGTCCTTGCTCATCTGTAACTCGGAGTGTGATATTTGAATGACATGTGGATTTCTTTTTCATTCACCTGCCATGCTCTACTACCATTTTAAGCCCCATTCCCCTGTATCAATTGGTTTGATCAGCCTTAGACTAGATTACCAATATGAACTGAAAATTAATGTTTCAATTTTTTTTTTTTTTTTTTGCCTCTAGGACTATGGTGTAGTGGTAGGATGACTAGTCACTATCCCAGACATCCGCAGTTCAATCCTCAACTATAACGTATTTGTAGAAATTTTTCTTCCAAATGGGGCGTGAACCTTGGGACGCTAGGCTTCTAAACCGTCCACTATGAGCGTTTCCCGATTTACCTTGACGGTCGATGAAAAATTTTCATGAGACCGAGTCGATCGTCTGAGGTTGGAAAAAACTCGTTATTTTTTTTTTTCAATAAGACGAAAAGCTGGTCTCAAATGGTAGAAAAATGAAAAGAGGAGCGGATATCAATTTTTTATTTTATTAAATAACATAAACTATACGCTATAGGAAAATCCACACCAATGAGTAACAATTTTTAAAATTGCTACTCATAAAATTAGTCAACTTATTATTTATATTCAAATTTAATATGTCGCTGGTTTGAAATAACTAGAAACTAAGCAATCAATAAAAAAGAGAAAAAAATAACACATATATTCTCATCGACTTTCACTTAAAGAATATGTACACTTTGTTAAAGAAATAGTAAGTAAATTTTTAGCATATTTCTTTATGAACCCAACAATTTATTAGCATAAAATTAGTTCACATATGTTACTGAATTTTTCTTGCGGTAGGCGATTGCATTATGTGTATAAGGCTATGTAGCATAATCGTTTCCTATTTAATATGTGGTTTGCGTGCATTTGACCTTGTGCTTGCTTGCTTTATAATGTGAGAGGTAGTCATTACTTAGAACTTTGTATTCATGCTCGTCTGTAAACACTATCGTTGAACTTTGTATTCATGTGCGCCTGTAAACACTATCATAGAATTGCTTATTTCAGTCATTATTATGTTTTAATTTTTTAGCTTAAAGAGCTTGAGAAGTGCGCCGAAAGAAAGGTATCATAAGTCAATCAACGAAGAATGTTTTGCAAAGTTTAGTGGATGATGATCTCCTTATGAAGGACAAAATAGGCATGAGTTCATTTCCCTACATTAAATCCAAGAAGAGTTTTTGCTTTTGTATATACTTAATATGAATACAAAGTTTGTGGATTATATATATATTTTTTCTGTTTGAATTGTATGAAGTTGTATCTTTTACTAAATAATTGTATTTTAAAAAAAATTGTGGATACTCATATTTTCTATTTATAAATAGTTTTATCTTTTGCTAAAAGGTTGAATTTTAAAAAGGATAACGCTTTTTAAGCGTTGCAAAAGCGTTATTTTTGAAAAAAAAAAATAGTAATGCTTTCTAAGCGTTGCAAAAACATTGTCTTTGCAAAAAATAATATTTTTTAAACGTTGTAAAAGTGTTATCTTTCCAAAAAAATGATAATGTTTTTTAAACGTTGTCTTTTAGTGGACTTTTTACCAGAGTGCTTTTAACATTATTTTTTTAATCGTATAGACAATGCATAAAAAGTGTTGTTTTTTTAGATTTTTTTCTTGTGGTGAACATTCGCTTCTTGCTTGATATCCGATTGGCCTCAACCTATCAGGACTTCCTATGCTCAACATCTAGTCATCTTTGACTTCTTAAGACTTCTAGTTACCCAATATCTGATCAACCTTAACCTATTGGAACTTTCCTCTTGTCAACTTCCCATTGGACTTCCAATTACTAAGTATCCGATCCTCCTTGACTCATTTGGACTTTTCTCTTGCCAATTTTTCGGACTTCTGATCACTAAGTGTTCGGTCCTTCTTAACTCACTTAGACTTTCCTCTTATCAACTCCTCGTTAGACTTCCAATCACCAAGTGTTCGGTCAACCTTTAATCTACTTGGACTTTCCTCTTGTACTAAGTGTCGGTCTTCTATGACTCACTTAGACTTCTCATTCATGCTAAGTGTCCGGTCCTCCATGACCTACTTGAAATTTTCTCTTGTCAACTTTCTATTGGACATTTGATAATTTTCAAATATCTAGTCAACCTTGACCTACATGATTTCTCTCTTACATATTGATCAAACATTAAAACTCAAACTCAAGTCAACTAGAATTTGGTCAACCTAGTCAACCTTGACTTGAGGTTGATTGCACCAATAATCTCCCCCTTTTTGATATTTGATACGTTTAAGTTAGACTAACTAATTCGCCCAACTTCGTTCTTATTCTCATACCAAAGCATGAATGAAAGTTTCCTAACTTAAACCCTACATTCTCTTCCTTTGACACACATCAAAATTTCTTTTGAAATTACATTCATTTTAACCTTCCAGCATCCTAATGGAGGTTCTCTTCCTCCCTTTGTTTCTAATGCTCCGCCTTAAGCATCTAACTATTATCCTTCAAAATGTCTCATTTCTTACCCAAATTATGCCTTTAAAGTGAACCTCCCTCTCAAAGCATGCAAATTTTTATCAATGCACCAATAATGATTTGGAATTCCTAAGCCTTTAGGAAATCCCAAAGTGTAAGTCATAAAGTTGAGAATTCAATTTAAATCTAAGCCTCCACAATTCCATATCATTCTCATTTAACCATCCCTTTCTTATTTTATCAAGAAAATTACCCTTGTATACTTATTCAAACATTCGGAGGGTTAGAAATAGTTAAATTACCTAAACATGATTTAATCGATTAAAAAAACTCATTTTAGTCAAAATTTGCAGTTATTAATCGATTGATTTCAGTTATCAATAGATTGTTGCCTGAGTCAATTATTTAGTATTAGCTGTCAATCGATTGTTGCATATACTAATCGATTAGTTTGTCTGAAATTTCAACTCAATTTCAGACCGAATTTCAAAATTTTATAAGTAATTCTATGATTTTTGAAAAATCATGACATTTCATATAGATATTACTCATACCAAATATTTTCAGGGAAAAATAAATTTCTATGAAAATATATCTTATTTTCAAAGAATGGTACAAAACTAGAAACCATTGAAAATTTTAATATTTCAAATTTTGTATCTAACTCATCAATGATGATTCCATCAACAAATAGACTTCACTAATATTTTCCAAAACAATTTTGAAATAGTTTTCAAACACAATTTTCAACTATGACCTATGGGTTAAATACACATGACTTACACATTAGCTTTTCTCATGATTAATTGAATCCTCCCAATCTAAAAGGTGGAGGTGCTCGAATGTCATATCCAAGTCCGTCCCAGAGTTCCATTGTGAAGTTGAACTCCATTGATGATTAGTCCTTTGACTTGTTGATATTGAAGGCTCAAAATCTCAATTTCTTCTTTTTCCTCTAACTCATGCTCCTTCCGGCGATTAGTGCGATAAAGAGTGGTCTTGCTATGATATCACTTGTTCTTACTTGAAGACCTCCTCATTGGGCATTAATTTGACAATATCCTTTTAATTGCACAAGATACACACTATGTGCTCCTTGTCCTTTCATATCAAGGTTTTAGCCTCCTTTTACTTCTCTCTCACCTTGGGAGTGTAACAACCCGTCTTCTGGTACTATGGCTTTAAGGCGGATTGCTACTAATAACTGGCTGACTAACTGATTTATGATCCTTGTTTTCATTTAAGCTAAACCAACTGGGAGAATTTTTAAAAACTTATTTCGCTATTTACTGAACTAACAATTCATAATCATGTTGAAAGTACTAACCGGCCAAAATAAATCAAAAATTTTAATTTTATTAGCTTGGCCAGGATTCGATCCCCCAACCACTGCATTGCATGACTAAAGCACTAACCAGCAGCTCTACACCCCTTTTTGTTTTACATAGTCTCAGTCGACTTGCTATATGCCAGTCGACTGGTCGGGCCACAGAATGTTTCTGTGCCCGACACCAGTCGACTGTTGTTTTTCCAGTTGACTGGTAGTTCTGAGAACCCAGATTTCAGAGTTTCTGAATGTGCCAAAAGTCGACCTACTCCGTACCAAATGCTCCATAAATTCATATTTAAGCTTCCTGACAGGTCTACAATGATTCTAGGGCATTTGATACATGTTTTGGAGGGTTTCTAGCAGGAATAGCAACTTAGAAATCATAAAAGCGACATGTAGAAGCATAAACATGAATGTGCCAAGTTTGTATCAACTTCTTATTGGAACTATTCATTTTCCATATCTAAAGGCATCCTTAGCTACTACATGTCATTCTATATGGTGCATTAATCTTAGAACAAGCATATCCTAAGAATTTAGCATGTAGATCAGAAGTATCAAGTTCCTACTCCTAAAGCTTAAGCATGGATCTAAATTACCATATCACAAGTATTAACCCATGACCTTCAACATTCACCAAACAAATATTAGAACATGTAAATAAACTACCTTAAGTATGCTAGGCACCACAATTAACCAGTCCAATCAAGTTCATACATGGTTCACGTAACCTATTGCGGAACAACTAAAAGAAGCATAATAAAGACTATTTCTATGCTTTGCAAGTTCCGAAGACTTTTATTCCAACTCCACCGCCACACACACTTTGCATCAAGCCCGCCGCCTCCGCTACTAGTGTTTTCCTTTACCTGTATCTGCAGTATAAGGAAATGCAAACTAATAAGCATAAAGCTTAGTAAGTACCATCTAGCCTCACAAAACTATAAAATCTCAGGTTATGCTTTTCAAAACATGCTATACAAATACATGCTCGTGTTCATAAATAATCATGCTATGCTCATGCTAAAATACATGTCATAAAATGTCATGGCATATAACTGACACATGGCCTATGCTGAACTGAAGCTGAAAACTAAGCTATAGCATGACATACATATCTGAACCGGAACTGAAACTAACTAACATAAAACTAATTATTAAATTCACCACATGCTAAAAATGAATTTCTGAAAACTATATACATATAGTAGGTGAAAATAATAATCAACTGCTGTGGGCCCGGCATTGTACCAGCTGTGAGCGCATCCCTAATAAATCTGAGGTAGCTAATCCCGAATCCATTAGGGTTCTACTAGGTTATCTGAACCTAGGGGCAACTAAGGAGCCCATCCCATACTAGGTTATCTGAACCTAGGGACAACTTGAAGCCCATCCCTGGACCGAAGTCCGGTACAATGCCAACTGAAAATAAAATAGTTCTTTTATACTTTTCTCTTTTTTTTCTCTTCTGATTCTTGCTTTTACTAGGTTATCTAAACCTAGAGGCAACTAGGAGCCCATCCCGTTGGACCTTGGTCCCAATCATAAACTGAAGCAAGAATTTCTATTCTTTAATGCTTTCTATAGCATTAACTGAACTGAACAATTTAACAAACACCTAACGTGCTCCTTGACCCAAAACTGAAGGGTAATACAACGTGCTTGTTCATAATTTACGATTTCTAATCGTAAAACATACATACAAGGAAATAAAGCATACGAAAAATCAACCGAAACTACTTATACTGCAGGTGAGGGATACTTACATCCTGCGCTTATTCTTACAACTCTAATGCGTAGGGTTTAGGGAGAGGGAAGATCCTTGGAGTCTCGGAGAGGCTCTAACGACAGACTACTCCTTGAGACGATCCCCTAGCGTGTCCTCTTTCTTGAATCCGCCCAACACAAGCCCTTGGACCTCCTCTTTGGTTTTGCCGTGAGTGAGGGAGAGAGAGAGAGACTCGAGAGAGGGAGAAGAAGAAAATCGCCGAGAGAGAGGGGGTGTTGGCAATGAGAGAATGTGAGGAAAAGAATGAATATAAAAACCCTAAGTTTCCCTTTTATACTTATGGAAAAATTTAACTAACTTCACCTTATTTATCCTTCCCTCTATTTTGTTTCAATGAAAATAAATTAGCCCTCTTGGTAAGCCTATTCTCTTCTTATGGTACAAGTCTAAGGGTCAAACCCTGTTTAAGCCTTTTTACTCTGCATTCTATTTTTATTCATTTTTGCCTTATTTGTCCATGGAAAAATTCTATAAAAATATCCATAAATTCAGAATTAATTCTAGGATATTTCTAAAATTAGGTTTGAGAATTTTCGGGCGTTACAATCCCCCATACCTTATAAAAAGTTCATCCTCGTACTTAAAACAACTCTGGGTATTTCTGCCTCATGCTGTCCTCTGGTTCCCATGTTGCTTCTTCTAGTCTGTGATTTTGCCATATGACTTTTACTAATGGTACCTCCTTGTTCCGCAATTTCTTAACTGCTCGGTCTATTATCTGAATAGGCCGACTATCATAACTGAGATCTTCGCGAACTTGTACCGTCTGTGGCTCTATCACCTGGGTGGCATCTGGGATATGCTTCTTCAGCATGGAGACATGAAATACGTTGTGGATAGCTGACATCTCCTGAGGTAGCTCTAGCTCATAAGCTACTTTGCTAACTCTTCTAGTGATGGGGTATGATCCTACGTATCTGGGACTTAGCTTACCCTTCTTCCCAAAACGCATTACTCCCTTCATGGGAGCCACTTTGAGGAATACTGAATCCCCAACTTCAAACTCTAATGGTCTGCGCCGTGTATCAGCATAGCTCTTCTGGCGGCTCTGAGCTGTTTCTATTCTCTGGCGGATCTGCTGTATGGCTACGGTAGTATCATCTATAAGATCTGTCTGTAGGCCTAACTCTTGCCTCTCACCACCCTCGTACCAGTAGATAGGAGATCTACACCTCCGCCATATAAAGCCTCATAGGGTGCCATGCCGATAGTGGCCTGATAACTATTGTTGTAGGCGAATTCCGCTAAGCACAGGTATTTGCACCAACTGCCCTTGAAATCTAAAGCACAAGCTCTGAGCATATCTTCTAGTACTTGATTAACTCTCTCTGTCTGACCATCTGTCTGAGGATGGAAAGCTGTGCTAAACTTCAGTTTGGTGCCTAGTGCTGTCTGTATGCACTCCCAGAAGTGCGAAGTGAACCTACTGTCCCTATCTGAAATGATAGTCCTAGGGACTCCATGTAGTCTAACGATCTCCTTGAGGTATAACTGAGCTAGCTGTTCCATGGAATAGGAGATCCTGATAGCTAGGAAGTGGGCAGACTTAGTCAATCTGTCAACTATTACCCAGATTGCATCATATCCATTCGTTGTTCTGGGTAGTCCCACTATAAAATCTATGAAAATATCTTCCCATTTCCATTCTGGAATCTGGATAGGCTGCAGAACTCCTCCTGGTCTCTGATGTTCTGCCTTGACCCTTTGGCATGTTAGACAGGTACCGACATATCTGGCGATGTCTCTCTTCATCCCAGGCCACCAAAAACGTCCCCTGAGGTCTTGGTACATTTTGGTGGAAGCAGGATGCATCGCATAAGGAGATCCATGTGCTTCCTCTAGGATCTTCCTTCGGAGCTCTTCTTGGTTCGGAACACATAGGCGGTCACCGCAGTGCAATATCCCACTATCTGATAGGCGAAACTCCCCATTTTCTGATTCTGCTATCCCCTGCTTGATTTTCTGAAGGTCAGGATCTTGATCCTGTGCTGTCTGGATGTCTTCAAGCAGGGTTGACACTAATGTCAAAGTGGAGAGTTGCCCAACTATAATTTCCAGTCCGAACTCTGATATTTCCTTCCGAAGGGGCTGTGACATCGTAGGCAAAGCCAGTAGGGTGGCACTAGATTTCCTGCTAAGTGCGTCTGCCACCTTATTAGCTTTACCTGGATGGTAGAGGATGTCAATGTCATAATCCTTGACCAGCTCAAGTCATCTGCGTTGCCTCATGTTCAGATCCTTCTGAGTAAAGAAATACTTCAGACTCTGATGATCTGTGAAAATCCTACACTGAGCTCCGTATAAGTAATGCCTCCAGATCTTGAGAGCGAACACTACTGCAGCTAGCTCAAGGTCATGAGTAGGGTAGTTCTTTTCATAATCCTTGAGTTGTCTAGAGGCATAGGCGATAACCTTGCCATTCTGCATCAGCACTGCTCCAAGTCCTAATTTAGAAGCATCACTATATATGTCAAAGCTATCAGTGGTCTCTGGAAGAGTCAGGATGGGGCACTAATCAATCTTCTCTTTAATTCTGTAAAACTATTCTCGCAGTCCTCTGTCCACTGAAACTTCCTGTTCTTTCTAGTAAGAGCTGTCAGTGGGGAGGCTATTCTGGAGAAATCCTCTACAAACTTCCTATAGTAACTGGCTAGATCCAGAAAACTTCTGATCTCACTGGCATTCTTCGGTCTAACCCAGTTACTTACTGCTTCTATTTTGCTGGGGTCTACCATCACACCATCCTTGGAGATGATGTGACCCAAAAAAGACACTTGATCGAGCCAAAACTCACACTTGGAGAATTTCGCATAGAGTTGACTCCGCTGAAGAATTTCTAATACTGTTTTCAGGTGTTCTGCGTGTTCCTTCTTAGTCCTGGAATATATCAGAATGTCATCGATGAAGACGATAACAAACTTATCTAAATATTCTCGGAACACTCTGTTCATGAGGTCCATGAAAGTCGCTGGAGCGTTCGTTACGCCAAAAGGCATAACTACAAACTCATAGTATCCGTATCTTGTTCTGAAAGCTGTCTTGGGGATGTCACCTTCCTTAACTTTCACCTGGTGATATCCCGATCTCAAGTCTATTTTTGAGAACACTGCTGCTCCCTTTAGCCGATTGAACAAGTCGTCAATTCTTGGCAAGGGATACTTGTTCTTGATGGTGGCTTGGTTCAAGGCTCGGTAATCTATACACAAGCGCATGGACCCGTCTTTCTTCTTCATGAATAATACGGGAGCTCCCCAAGGTGAATGACTAGGGCATATGAAGCCCTTGTCGAGCAGCTCCTGTAGTTGCTCCTGAAGTTCTCTTAATTCTGCTGGAGCCATACGGTATGGTGCTTTTGAAATGGGATTGGTACCTGGAATGAGATCTATCTCAAACTCTATCTCCCTGTCTGGCGCTAAGCCTGGTAACTCGTCAGGGAAGACTGCTGGGTAGTCACATACCACTGGGACCTCTTCTAGCTTTTGGTCCTTCTCTTGTTCGGTATTGACTACATGTGCTAGAAATCCGGTACATCCTGAATCCATCAATTTATGTGCTTTTAGAGCTGAGAGAAATTTCTTGGCCTTTCTCTTGGGTTCTCCGATGTATTCAAACTGCACTCCTTCTTCAGGTTGGAATATGACTTTCCTTTTACGGCATTCTATGGAGGCACCGTACTTGATTAGGAAGTCCATTCCAAAAATGACATCATAATCAGTCATATCCAACACTATCAGATCACCATAAAGCTCTCTACCCGCTATACTGATTGGCACTGCACGGAGCCAGTGCGTGGATGTCATAATCTCTCCTGAAGGTAGGGTGGTTAAGAACTGGCCACTGAGTACATCTGGAGGTATAGCTAACTTCTCTGCGAACACCCTGGATATGAAAGAATGGGTTGCCCCAGTATCGAATAAGACAGTTGCATTTTGCTGTGAAATACATATCTGACCTGTCACAACTGTCGAGGCATTTGCTACATCCTCTCTGGTCAGTGAGAAGATCCGTGCATTGGTAGTGGCTGATGGAGCTTCTAATCTGCCCTGACTGATATGGGGGCCATCCAGTGCTGCCTGCATCTGATGTAGCTGTGCAGGTTTGCCTCCATACTGAGTAGGCTGTGGAGTAGGCAGGCTGTTCTTGGTGGGGCACTGCTTGGCCATGTGCCCCTCTTGACCACAGTTATAACACCCACGGGTGCCCTTGCGGCAGACCCCTAAGTGTTGTCTCCCACATGTGGGACAAGTGGGATACTTGGCTTGCTTGTTGGCTGGCTCCCCTTTTGAATTGTTCCACTGCTTTCTTTTGTCCTGATTCTTTCCTTTCCAGCTAGAGTTGTGGCCCTAGGGTTTCTGAGTTCCTGAACTGCCTTGGCCTTTACTTTCTATCATGACTGACTTCTGTTGTTGCATGCTGTTCAGGTAGTGTTCCGTGATCAGAGCACTGCTAACTAGTTCTTCTGAGGTTTGCGGCCTATGAACGCCGCTGGCCACATTCAATGCTATTTCTGGCCTTAGCATCTTGAGCATTAGCCTGACTCGCTCTCGTTCAGTGCTAACCAGTTCAGGGCATAGGCGAGCCAGTCTGTTGAATCTCTTCACGGCTTCCTCTACTGATAGGTTACCTTGACGAAATTCAGTGAATTCATCATAATGGCGGTTTGTGACCCGCATGTGGAAGAATTCTTCAAAGAACTCTTCCTCAAAGCTAGCCCAGGTCATCTGATTGACTGGGCGTTTCATCTTGATACGCTCCCACCACATACGCGCGTCTCCGGCTAGGCAGAAGGAGGCGCACTTCACTTTCTCGTGCTCTGGCCAGTCTAGGAGCTCCATGGTACTCTCCAGGGTCTTGAACCAAGCTTGGGCATCCCATGGTTCACTGGTGCCTGAGAAGGTCCCTGGCTTGATCTTCTGCCACTGGATCAGATAAGCTTCCCTTTTTGCCCCTGTTGCTGGGGCTACTGGCATGTCTGGTGGGACTGGCGCCACAGGTGGAACCTCCGTCACCATCGGCGTCTCCACCTGGGGCTCTGGGGTAACAGTGGGAGTAGCCTGCTGATTAGCCGTTAAAGCAACAATTACTTGCTGTTGTTCCGCTATCTGTCTCTGCAGTTGTGCTACCACCTCTGTCAGGTCAGCTGGAGGCACTGAGTGGTCTGCCTCCTGCTGAGGCTCAGTAACTGGTGCTCCCTTAGCTGAGTGTCCTCTTGCCATTATCTAAAATAGAAGAGGGTCATACAGTTCATATTTTAATTCTAACAACATGCTATCAGATATAAACTAAAGTATTAAACATGCTTCCGTTAACCGTAAACAAAAACTGACTAGAACACAGATAGCATGAATAACATGAAAATACTATAAATCTGAAAGCAAGAAAATATGGTAATATGAGAGATACTCTTACTTGGAAGCTGCAGGTCTGATGCTGATGTGTGTGGGGAGGAAAGATGGAACTTGCTCTAATACCACTCTGTAACAACCCGCCTTCTGGTACTATGGCTGTAAGGCGGATCGCTACTAATAACTGGCTCACTAACTGATTTATAATCCTTGTTTTCATTTAAGCTAAACCAACTGGGAGAATTTTTAAAAACTTATTTCGCTATTTACTGAACTAACAATTCATAATCATGTTGAAAGTACTAACCGGCCAAAATAAATCAAAAATTTTAATTTTATTAGCTTGGCCAGGATTCGATCCCCCAACCTCTGCATTGCATGACTAAAGCACTAACCAATAGCTCTACACCCCTTTTTGTTTTACATAGTCTCAGTCGACTGCTATATGCCAGTCGACTGGTTGGGCCACAAAATGTTTCTGTGCCCGACACCAGTTGACTGGTGTTTTTCCAGTCGACTGGTAGTTCTGAGAACCCAGATTTCAGAGTTTCAGAATGTGCCAAAAGTCGACCTACTCCGTACCAAATGCTCCATAAATTCATATTTAAGCTTCCTGACAGGTCTACAATGATTCTAGGGCATTTGATACATGTTTTGAAGGGTTTCTAGCAGGAATAGCAACTTAGAAATCATAAAAGCGACATGTAGAAGCATAAACATGAATGTGCCAAGTTTGTATCAACTTCTTATTGGAACTATTCATTTTCCATATCTAAAGGCATCCTTAGCTACTACATGTCATTCTATATGGTGCATTAATCTTAGAACAAGCATATCCTAAGAATTTAGCATGTAGATCAGAAGTATCAAGTTCCTACTCCTAAAGCTTAAGCATGGATCTAAATTACCATATCACAAGTATTAACCCATGACCTTCAACATTCACCAAACAAATATTAGAACATGTAAATAAACTACCTTAAGTATGCTAGGCACCACAATTAACTAGTCCAATCAAGTTCATACATGGTTCACGTAACCTATTGCGGAACAACTAAAAGAAGCATAATAAAGACTATTTCTATGCTTTGCAAGTTCCGAAGACTTTTATTCCAACTCCACCGCCACACACACTTTGCATCAAGCCCGCCGCCTCCGCTACTAGTGCTTTCCTTTACCTGTATCTGCAGTATAAGGAAATGCAAACTAATAAGCATAAAGCTTAGTAAGTACCATCTAGCCTCACAAAACTATAAAATCTCAGGTTATGCTTTTCAAAACATGCTATACAAATACATGCTCGTGTTCATAAATAATCATGATATGCTCATGCTAAAATACATATCATAAAATGTCATGACATATAACTGACACATGGCCTATGCTGAACTGAAGCTGAAAACTAAGCTATAGCATGACATACATATCTGAACTGGAACTGAAACTAACTAACATAAAACTAATTATTAAATTCACCACATGCTAAAAATGAATTTCTGAAAACTATATACATATAGTAGGTGAAAATAATAATCAACTGCTGTGGGCCCGGCATTGTACCAGCTGTGCGCGCATCCCTAATAAATCTGAGGTAGCTCATCCCGAATCCATTAGGGTTCTACTAGGTTATCTGAACCTAGGGGCAACTAAGGAGCCCATCCCATACTAGGTTATCTGAACCTAGGGGCAACTTGGAGCCCATCCCTGGACCGAAGTCCGGTACAATGCCAACTGAAAATAAAATAGTTCTTTTATACTTTTCTCTTTTTTTTCTCTTCTGATTCTTGCTTTTACTAGGTTATCTAAACCTAGGGGCAACTAGGAGCCCATCCCGTTGGACCTTGGTCCCAATCATAAACTGAAGCAAGAATTTCTATTCTTTAATGCTTTCTATAGCATTAACTGAACTGAACAATTTAACAAACACCTAACGTGCTCCTTGACCCAAAATTGAAGGGTAATACAACGCGCTTGTTCATAATTTACGATTTCTAATCGTAAAACATACATACAAGGAAATAAAGCATACGAAAAATCAACCGAAACTACTTATACTGCAGGTGAGGGATACTTACATCCTGCGCTTGTTCTTACAACTCTAATGCGTAGGGTTTAGGGAGAGGGAGATCCTTGGAGTCTCGGAGAGCTCTAACGACGGACTACTCCTTGAGACGATCCCCTAGCGTGTCCTCTTTCTTGAATCCGCCCAACACAAGCCCTTGGACCTCCTCTTTGGTTTTGCCGTGAGTGAGGGAGAGAGAGAGAGACTCGGGAGAGGGAGAGGAAGAAAATCGCCGAGAGAGAGGGGGTGTCGGCAATGAGAGAATGTGAGGAAAAGAATGAATATAAAAACCCTAAGTTTCCCTTTTATACTTATGGAAAAATTTAACTAACTTCACCTTATTTATCCTTCCCTCTATTTTGTTTCAATGAAAATAGATTAGCCCTCTTGGTAAGCCTATTCTCTTCTCATAGTACAGGTCTAAGGGTCAAACCTTGTTTAAGCTTTTTTACTCTGCATTCTATTTTTATTCATTTTTGCCTTATTTGTCCATGGAAAAATTCTATAAAAATATCCATAAATTCAGAATTAATTCTAGGATATTTCTAAAATTAGGTTTGAGAATTTTCGGGCGTACATATAGCTCAATTGGTATTCAGGATTCATAAAAGAACTAGATTTAAGCCTGGGTCTAGGGTTCGAATCCTGGGAAGGCAAAAATTCACTGCCCAGGAAGTGGGAAGACCTAGTATGGTAAGCACGGTCGACGGTCGTGAGGGTCGGTAAATGGGCCGGGTCGTTACAATAAAAAGGCACCGGTAAATGGGTCGCCGAATGGGCCGGGTCGTTACAATAAAAAGACACTTTTTTATTGTAACGACCCGGCCCATTTGGCGGCCCATTTACTGGCCCTCACGATCGTCGTACCGTCAACCATCGACCGTGCCGTTACCATACTAGGTCTTCCCACTTCCTGGGCAGTGGATTTTTGCCTTCCCAGGATTCAAACCCTAGACCCAGACTTAAATCTAGTTCTTTATGAATCCTGAATACTATAGCTATGGTATTCAGGATTCATGAAGAACTAGATTTAAGTCTGGGTCTAGGGTTCGAATCCTGGGAAGGCAAAAATCCACTGCCCAGGAAGTGGGAAGACCTAGTATGGTAACGGCACGGTCGACGGTCGATGGTACGACGGTCGTGAGGGCCGGTAAATGGGCCGGGTCGTTACAGGGAGTCACTTTGAACCTTCTTCTTAATCAATTTTGGACACTTGCTCTTATAGTGTCTTTTCTCTCTACACTCAAAACATATTATATAATCTTTATCTTTTTGAATTAAGTTTGTTATGTCTCCTTTAATTGTAGATATGACACATGATTCTTCTTCATTGATTCTGGAGGTCGAGGGTTCTTCTCATTCCAATGTACCAATGATATTTCCCCCTCAATCCTTGAGGTTGATGTTTGTGCGTCTTCCATCTTGGATGTTGAATACCTCTCAACCTCTGAGTCATCGTGCTCTAGTGTCAATGAAACTCCCTCCTTAGGTTCATCGTCACTTTATGTTGTTGATGGATGTTCATAGAGCTTGGTCAACTTGCTCCATAGCTCCTTGACATCTTGATATTTACATATCTTACACAAAATGTTATTAGGTACCAAATTAACTTGAATTTTGGTTACCTTGTCATTTATCTTGGATACTCAGAGTTGTACCTCGATCAAGATTGACTAGGTTTGATCAAGCTCGCGTTAATTTGAGCTTGAGTTTCGATATTTGATCAATATGTGAGAGAGAAGTCAAGCAGGTCACGGTTAACCAGATATTTGAAAATGTCAGAAGTCCAATAGTAAATTGGCAAGAAAAAAGTACAAATGGATCACAGAGCATTAGACACTGGACATGAATGAGAAGTCTAAGTGGGTCATGCATCAAGGACCAGATACCTAGCACGAGAGGAAAGTGCAAGTGGGTTAAAAGCTGACCAAATACTTAGTAATCGGAAGTCCAACGAAGAGTTGGTAAGAGGAAAATCCAAGTGAGTCGAGGATGACTTTACACTTAGTGATCGGCAGTCTAATGAAAAGTAGGCAAGAGTAAAGTCCAAGTGGGTCAAGGAGAATCAAACACTTAGTGATCAGAAGTCTAATGGGAAGTTGGCAAGAGGAAAGTCCCGATAGGTTAAGGTTAATCAAATATTGGGCAATAGGAAGTCTCAATACACAGATGCCTGAATGTTGAGCAAAGGAAATCCTGGTAGGTTGAGGTCAATCAGATACCAGGCAAGACATGAATTTAGCTTTAAAAAGATTGAATTTAGGATTACCAATCGATTGGCAAGAGTTGACAATCAATTTAGGGTTGGGCAATTAATTGGTGGAATTGATTGACACAAAGTAATCAATTGAGACAATCGTATGAGAGCTTATTTTGGAAGCACAGAATAACCCGAAATTGGTTAGTATCAATCAATCGATTAGAAGCAATCAATCAATTGTTGCAATCGATTACTTGGCTGAAAGCCACGAACAGAAGAATGCAGAATCAATTGACATCTAGCAATCGATTAGTGTGGTTGGGTAGAAAAGAGTCGTTCTACATGTTTGAATAGTCAGATCTGACATGACAATCATTTGGGGTAAGACCAATTGATTGGGAGGCGTATTTCAGCCCGAAAATACCCTAGAAAAGGAGGTCTCGTGGAGATTTAAAACCGCCAGTTCTTGGGGGGGGGGGGGGTTTGGAGCTAAGTATTGCTGCATTTCAAGACCAATAATAGCCGTTTTCTAGCAACAAGAGATGAATCAAAGCAAAATTTTGATTGTAGAGTCGTTTTCGATTTCAATTGTCTTTGCACTCTCGTTTTGTTGTTCTTGCATAATCAAGTTTGTAAGAGGCTTCTCTGCTTCTGAAAAGTTTCCCAGAATGAGAGAGTTCATAGTGGAGTGATTGCTAGATGTGGACTCTTGGATTAGTCGCCTTAAGGAGATGCATTCCAAGTAAATCCAAGATATAGTGCATGTGACATCTAAGTTTATTGAAGTTTCCGTTAGGCATTCAATGACGAACACAAAGCAAAGATGAGAACCAATCAAAGATATTCACCCCCTAACTTGCATGGGTCATAACAATATTCCCTTCCCTTCGATCTTATAGATAGATTCTTCATTTCACCCGGGACTATGGTGTGATGATGAGTGAGGGAATGAACTCTCTAGATAACGAAAGTTTAAATCTCACCCTAGACATATTATATTTGTTAGTAATATGAGAGAAGTGTCCTAAGGCAATCGCCTTATGATTGTAAACATTTATTTTAATAAATGAAAATTCACTATTTGAGTATACATGTTTGTGTATTTGATTGAGATCTTAAACTCATTTACTGAATGTCCGCAATACAATTCACAGCATGAGAGAATTTGTGATGGAATCACAACTAGTAATTATCTCTACATGTGCAATTGTGAAGTATTGAAAATATCCCTAGTCGATGAATTGATAAATACGGACACTATCAATTCTGTTGAGACTAGCATGGGTTATTCTCTAATCAGCTGATTCTCACTGGCTGGTGACATTGGGATGTCCGAAGATAAACATGAATGCTAGTTAAGGGAACTAGTTCATTGGAGTGACTGGCTGTAAAACTTCATATGAGAATCTACATGTAGATATGTCAATGAAGTTCTTACTGCAGCTTAAGTGCGATGTTCCTTTGACTTGCGGTGTTCAAGTCATCTTGGTCATGAAGACTTATACTTTGACATCTTAAGCAAGCATCTCCAAGGAGGTGTGGACCCAGGATAGTTGGGTATAAGCCGAAGTGCCCGAAGATGTTTGAACAGCCTACAAAGGATTCACCACTCCTTGCGAGGAGATGTATACCCAAGGCCTATCGTCGGATTGTTACTCAAAGCCTCTGGCCAGAGCATGACATGTTTAGAGTATGAGTCTCTTAAATACATGAGAGTAATTAAAAATCCAAAGGACGAGAGAACGTTACTTGGGCTAGGTGTGACGTAGTCAGCCTAGTGGGGACTGACACATACACAGACCATGTCCTGAACCAAGTGGGTATAAGATGGTGAAGGGAATGAGGCACGATTCATTAGAGTTGCTGAAGGGTTTCAGAATTATTTCTGAGGTCAACCGTTGATCTTTCGATTAATTGAGGGTCATGATGTACTACTAGGTGCCACTCATGATCGTTCTATAATTGGTTGATTATAGACGGCCAACATAAATCGAAAGCCTATTTAGTCACACGCACTACGAGTAATCCGAGGGATTTAAAACGAGTTGAAAATTGGATTTTCCGATCAAGAGAAATAAGTCGAATCTGAATTTGTCAGAGGCGCATCGGAAGCTTAAAATGGCTAAATCTTTTGAAGGCTTGGGCGAATTAAATAAGTTTAATTCGCGAGGAGAATGGCTTGGTGTGGCCGGCCAAAGAGGGTGTCCACCCTCTTTGGTTTGACCGGCCACAATAAAGAGGGAAACCAATTTATTTGGTTTAAATTAAAAAATAAATCAAGTGCGATTTGTTTTATAAAATTATGGATAAATAAATTGATATAAAGAAATTTATATAAAGAGATTTATATAAAGAAATTTATATAAAAAAATTTATATAAATTTATTCTTTTTATGGAAATTAAAATGAACCATGGATTGGTTTATTTTATTTTATAAAATCAATTATGAATTGATTTTTCCATGATAAGAAAAATTTATATAATAAATTTCTTATAAATTTTATTCCATAATAAAAGGAGAGATGAGCTTGTTTTATTATAAATTTAGTTATAATAAAACTTGACATAACGGAATAATTCATAAGAAAATTTATAGGATAAATTTCTTATGAAAATTCCGTTAAGAGGAGACTTGGCAATGGAGAGGCTACTATATAAAGGAACCAAGGCAAGCCTTGAATTCCAATTAATCAAGAGATTAAGAAGCTCTCTCTCTCTCTCATTCTCTCCCTCTCTCTCTAGGGCCGGCGCCCCCTTTCTCCCTCTAGGGCCGGCGCCTTCTTCCTTGCCGTGAGCCACCACCAAGACGAAGCGGGTCGCGACTCCTTCCCTTCACAGAATCTTGATTCCGTTATTTGGTGGTTAGTTTCTATCTCTCTCTCTTGATATTCTAGTTGTGCCTTTAGAGAATCTAGTAGTTCTCGTCGGCACAAAACTCGTGGCTTTGCGAAGTCATCCCGAAGAGAACTCGGCGTAGACGCGAATAGAGGCGGAGCTTCCAAGGGACGCTACGGTTGGATCTCGTCCCTTACTTCGAGTTACGCGAGGTATTGAGTAAATTAGTTTACTTTCTGTAAAATTTTAATTTATGATCATGTCCACACATCATAAAGTCGCATGCTAGATACGTGGTTAAAATAATTTAAGAAATTATTTATGCTAATTCTTTCGCTGCACGTAAATATTTTAAAATTTACGAACCCGTATCCTCGTCAACATGCACCCGGTCCCAACAATATTTAGGGAGTTTGAAAAGTTATGACATTGAGTCATCTATCAAGATCCATCTATACTTTCTGATTTATCCTTGTGATCAGTGAAACATTTCCGTAGAGCTAATTATCTTCAAAATTAGTTAGATTACTTTAAAAAAAACAAAAAATTTCTCTAGCTTTAAAAACTTCCAAAGCTTTAGAATGTAATTTAAATTTAAATGAATAGTAAGTCATTATACATATTTTATAAGGCAAATATCAATAAATCATAAATAATTGGACAGGATAATAATATCTTAAGGAAAAAAAAATCTAACTTTCATCTTAATTTTAAAACTTTTATTCAAAAGCATAATCTTACTCACAAACGTGTATTACGGTATATTGGTATTCAAAAGAATAATTGAATAATCAACGCTATTAAGTTGATGATCGACTAAGTCTAAGCCGATGATAACAATACTAAGAAAAAAATATCTATTAATGCATCCGAAAATGAACCTCAAGTTAATAGAGTTTGATACAGACCCATGTGCTCAACATGTGTCCACGTAGTAAGACTCGGTCAATATATGCTCATGTGACGGATATTTGACTCGATCAATATAAAGATTATAAGATCCTTCGTAAATATCCCTTAATATTTTTTTAATGTTCATTAATATTTCTTAATGTTTCTTAATATTTTTTAATGTTCTATGAAAGTTGATGGAGGATTTTTTTCCCCCTCCTTGTGAGGGAGGGAAGACAGCAGATGGAGATGACCCTATAAATATTATTTTACTATGGAGTGGTCTCGTCAGATTTCCCTGTGAACCCTTTGATACTTGTTATTCTCTAAAAAAAAAATCATTGGGACTGCAGGGAGTAATATAGGAGAAGATCTGTTCGACGTCCTCATTCTTTATGCTGGGAGTGATTTTTGCCGCCATCTCAAAGCAGTGGGATATTTCACCGGAACATTTTAAAGCCGTCTATGAAAAACATGAATAAAAGATTTCGAGCGACTATCCGAATGATCTGTTGGAGGATATTCGGAGATTTTACAGTAAATTGAAATTGCTGAAATAACTTCAACTTATCTGTTGGGTGACCCGAGCTGCTCTTATATAGTTTGCACTCTTCCGAGCAGAATTCCCGAGCTCCCGAGTGAGCTGTCGAACTGAATTCCCAAGCTGCCAAGTGAGCTCCCGAGCGAAATGGCCTAGTGGAATCTCCCGACCCAAGCAGTTTCTCCCGAACTCCCAAGTGGAGTCTCCCAACTAGGATCTCCCGAGTGGTGGTCGAACGTCTCCCGACCGAACAGGATTTTGACGTTTGGGGGTTTGACAAAATGTTGGTTCATCTGCTTGGACAAATTCTACCCTGATCGGTCGGACATTCGACGTGCGCGGGTCGGACATTCGACGTGCGCGGGTCGTACACGCACATCGACGTGCGCGGGTCGTACACGCACACGAGTTCACTTGGTTCAGTACAAATCCTGACCCTAGATTTGCACCCCCATGCACACCTACGCGTGAGAAAGAACCTCTCCCCTAGTATTTGTTCACAACTATCATGCTTGTGATACAATATGAACTAAATATTTTGTCTTAAAACTCCCAATGTGGGACTAAAGCCCCAGTCACAAGAGAATCCCTTTATTCTCCTCCTCACTTTCTACTCAATAGAAAATTTCAATGTGGGACTAAAGTCTCACTACTTTCCTTTTTATTCACACTAAATATTTAAGATATCCAACATTATCTTCTCCAATCTCTCAACGTTGAGAAGTATATCCTGTGAGCAACTCTCCAACCCGACCCTTGTCCCCATTGCTGTTGCCAATTGCGTTCGCTTAACGATTCGCTACCGGTGATCTGCGAGGTGGCCTCCTCTGGTTGTGCTGCTCTGCACGCTGATCGCGGCTAACGTCATAAAAATTTTTGCCTTCTGACATCAATCTTTAAAGAAAAGCTCTTTGTCAGAAAATCTGAATCATCGCTTTCGCTGAATTAACCACTCTGCTATGATGAGTTTTGGTTTCTTAAAATTTTTTATTATTCTTTTTGGCGGTTAATCTGCTTTACAGAACTATGTCGAGGCCAAAGACGTTACCTGAACTGTTCCGTCGAAGCATTATTTGCGCAGTTCTTATGCAAATTGTCAATTTCTTAGGCTAACAACATCGCCGACATCAGATTTCACTTCTAAGCTGACACAAGTCAACAAAACAAAAAACAAACCAAAAAAAAAAAAAAAAAATTTCACTTCGAGTCAGATTTCACTCAGCCAGCACTGTGCTCTCACCCGCCGATCTCTATTGATGTCGTTCGTTACACGTCTTTAGCTCGACGGCACCATTGTCTGGCCTGTTCATCTCCCTCCTCAAACGAGAAAAGAGGTCTTCAACGTAATGTCAAAATCAAGTACTACTCATATCGACATAAGGTTGCTCCATCAATCTCGTGGCCCAGGATTTGTCATCCAGTGATCTCCATTACAAAATATGGTCAATTGACACTTTAAGGTGTTTTTTTTTAAAAAGGTAGGTACAACACCAGGACTTCCCAGGGGTTACCCATCCTAATACTGCTCTCGCCCAAGCACGCTTAACTTCGGAGTTCTGATGGGATCCGGTGCATTAGTGCTGGTATGATCACACCCACACTTTAAGGTGGTTTCATTCACAAGATCAAACTGGTTGATCGCCTGGACTTTATGACTATGGTTTCTATTAGCCCCTAGTTCGATGGCAAGGCTGGACGTAAGGATTAGTTCGTTGCTCCTTGATCCAACTTATTGGGCATATGCGCAAGGCATGCTAAGCAGCGGCAGGATTTGTGACAGCGCGCCGGGGCTATCCAAGCACAAGTCGAGCAGGAGTCGACTTGGATTGTGGCGAACAGATGCGAAGATGGGACGTGCGGAGTCTAAACATTTTGCCAAACAAGGCTCGCAGGAAACATGAGATATGGCATGCGGTGGGTGCATGCAAGACAACACGAGGGATGGAGTAGCAAGGAAGTTGTTCTTGCCTAAGTCCGTGGTGCAGGACTTGGGCCAGGCAACGAGGCGCGCGACTAGCAATTGGCATGGAGACAAAGCATCATTTTGTGGAATCGGGCCTGGGCCAAGCACATGGGTGTAGGTTGACCATTGGCATGGTGCCAAGGCAGCGATGATGTGGAAAAACAATTATATACATGAGACAAGGTAGTTGAATAAACTACCATGCAAGCGCTTGTAACCACTATACCTCCAGAACTAACTCTTGCCTATGCACTATAAATAGACAGGGTTGGACATTGGCAAGAGTGTGTGGAAGAATCTGTGAGCATTCTGTAATGAGTCCACTTTGTAATCCTTTGTTATTATAAAAGTTAGGAATATTTTCCTGTACGCTGATGTGTTCCTTGCTCGTGCATTTCGTGGTGCCTTGGTGTTGAGAATTCTCTTGCACTTTTGTGTGCATTTGTGGGTTGAATCAAGTGGTGAACTTGGTGCCGTGCAAGAAGTTTCTAAGGCAGAAATTATCCCTGTGACAACTAATATCAGAGCATTGAAGATGGTCGGAGGCAATCACGAATTAAGAGAAAGAGTTGACACTCTTGAAGCCATGATCGGTGATGTCCCTTAGGGAGAAGATGCCTGCAATCTTATTGTAAAAATTTTCAATCTTAGGCCAATTTGGAGCACACTCGAGAATCTCTTATGGAGGAAATCTTGCAGATTCGGAAGAATAACGAGGATCTCCACCTTGAAGTTATTGTCTTGCGAAGGGCCATAACTTCTAGTGGAGAACGGGTTCCTGACCGTTTGATGGTTAGAGTTCTTGAGCCTAAATATTTTGGTAGTGCACGGAGTGCCAAGGAACTCGAAATTTTTCTATGGGATATGGAGTAGTACTTTGTGGTTGCCAAAGTGCTGAAACGGATAAAGTGACAATTTCAAGCATATACCTTGTTGGGGATGCGAAGCTATGGTGGCGAACACAGATGGTAGATGATGCACATGCGGATCGACAAAAAATTGACACTTGGGACCAGTTAAAGAAGGAAATGAAGGATCAATTCCTTCCGGGCAACACCTCGTGGATTGCACGAGATGGCTTAAAACGTCTTAAACAGAATGGTTCTATGAGGGACTATGTCAAAGAATTCAATTCTTTGATGTTGGATATTCAAAATATGTCTGAAGAGGACAAATTATATAATTTCTTGTCTAGTTTACAGTCTTAGGCAAAGATTGAACTTTGAAGGCAAAATGTGAAGGATTTGCCTAGTGCACTTGTTGCTATTGATGCCTTGGTGGACCTACTCATGAACAAGTACAATCTGAACACTTCATCATCTCCCAAATCCAATAATTTCCGAAAGGAAAAGAAGGGAGAAGGGAAGAAGGATGACAAAAAGAAGGATTTCGGAAACAATCAAGGGAAAGGGAGGACTAATCACCCTGCTGCCGATGGAAAAGATAACTCAAAGAACTAGGGTTGCTTCTTGTGCAATGACCCTCATTTTGCCAAAGATTATCCCAAACGTGAGAAGTTGAATGCCCTCTTGCTAGGGGACAATGTGGGAATTCGTGAACAGGAAGTTGCTACTCTTGTTAACCCTTTGCAATTGTTGAATATGAGCCTGTTGAATTGCTAATTAATATGTCAGAGAACATGGTGCGGGCACATTCTTTTCTCCTGCACATTTAAGTGGAAGTGAACGAGAAAAACGTGCATGCAATGGTTGACACGGGGGTAACTCATACCTTTGTGTCTGCCAAATTGGTGAAGGAATATGGGTTACCAGTGAGCAAATGTCCAAGCTATATCAAGTCCGTAACTGCAAAAGCACAGACAGTTGTGCGTATGACTTACCATGTTCCTTTATCTGTCGGCTCTTGTATGGGAAAGGCAAATTTGATGGTGGTTCCTCTTGAGGAATTTCAACTAATACTTGGTATTGACTTTTTACGGGAGACAAAAGCAGTTCCAAAACCTCACTTGGACGGAGTGATGGTAATGCAGGAATCAAATCCATGCTTCATTCCCTGCGTTCACCCTTATGGCACGGGACAGAAAAGGAGAAGACCAACACTATATCTACAGTGTCTCTAGAGAAAGGCTTGAAACGGGGAGGGGGGGGGGCCAACTTACCTAGCAGCCTTGATCGACAACAAACTTGACAAAGATGGTGAGTTGCCTAGTTATGACAAAGGCATTCCAATGAAGTTTATTGATGTGATGCCTCCAAAGTTGCCAAAAAGGTTGCCGCCCAGAAGAAACATCGACCACAAAGTTGAGTTGATTCCTGGGGATGTCCCTCCCGCAAGAACCCCATATCGAATGTCTCCGTTGGAACTTGCAGAATTATGGAGGCAATTGAATGAATTATTGGAGGCAGGATATATTCGCTCATCTAAAGCTCCCTATGGTGCATCAGTGTTGTTCCAAAAAAGATGGGATGGTGGCTTGAGGATGTGCATGGATTATCGGGCTTTAAACAAAGTGACGGTGAAAAATAAGTATCCTGTTTCGTTGGAGCAAGATTTGCTAGACAGATTGTGCAAGGCATCATGATTCACAAAGCTTGACTTGCGATCAAGTCATTGGCAAGCCAGAATTGTGGAAGGGGATGAAGCAAAAATAACTTGCATAACTCGAATGACTCGTATGAGTTTTTGGTCATGTCGTTCGGTTTGACAAATACTACCTTTTGCAATTTAATGAATGAAGTGCTATACAACTTCCTTGATAATTTTGTTGTAGTTTACTTAGATGATATTGTAATCTACAAGAAGTCATTGGAGGAGCACTTGGAGCATTTAAAGACGGTGTTGATGCGGCCAAGGAAGCATCAACTTTATGTGAGACAAGAAAAGTGCGAGTTTGCTAGCCAAGAGATAATGTTCTTGGGACAAATGGTCAACAATCACCATGTGCGGATGAATTCGAAGAAGGTACAGGCTATTGTGGATTAGCAAACCCCTTCAACAGTTCCTAAATTTCGATCATTCTTGGGCTTAGCAAATTACTACCGCAAATTCATTGCTGCTTATTCAATGAAGGCTGCCCCATTGACAAACTTACTGAAGAAGAATGAGCGGTGGGAATGGTTAGATACATGCAAAGAAGCCTTTGAGATTTTAAAGATAGTCATAGCATCTGAACTAGTGTTGCACTTGTCGGACTTCGAGCTGCCTTTTGAAGTGCATACGGATGCTTCTGATAAAGCAATTGGTGGTGCGTTGGTGCAAGAAGGTCATCCAGTTGCTTTTAAGAGCAGAGAACTTAATCTTGCTGAACAAAAATATTCAGCACATGAAAAAAAAATGGTCGTTGTGGTTCATTGCCTGAGATTTGGAGAGTTTACTTATTGGGGACAAAATTTCTTGTGAAAATTGATAATGTCACTAACACTTTCTTTGCCACCCAAAAGAAATTGTCTCCTAAGCAAGCTCGATGGCAAGAATTCTTGGCAGAATATGACTTTGTATGGGAGCACAAACCTGGTAGGCACAATCAAGTTGCTAATGCACTAAGTCGGAAAGAAGTTCTTGCCACTTTCTCCTCTATGGCAAGAGTAGAATCGGATATACTAGAAAGAGTAAAGGTTGTTGTTGCAAGTAATATAACTTATGGAAAGTAAGTGCAGTAAGAGATGGAACCATACGACAATACTGGATCGAGGATGATCTCCTGGTTCACAAAGGTGGGAGGATCTTTGTACTTGCAGCAGACACCCTGCGAAGAGAGTTGCTGAAGGAAACTCATTACCCAGATTGGGCGGGTCATCTTGGAGTTGAAAGAATGCTTGCTCTTTTGGCTCGTTCTTGTAGGACCGGTGCCGTCGATAGAGGGGGGGTGAATATCGATCGTGAAAACTTTCGTAAATATTTCGTAAGACTTCTGGACTCAGAGCGTTAGTGCAGCGGAAACATAAAAATAAAATAAAAGAAAGCAAAACAGGGGACACGGCAGGTTTATTTACTTGGTTCCCAACCCCCCAGGGTCAGTACGTCCAAGGCCTATGTACTCGGCGTTGAGTCCACTAATAGTCTCCTTTCCGGAATTTCCGGAGGCGGAGAAACCCGACTTACAGTGCAATATTACAAGCAATAATAAAGAAAAATAAATACTGTAATTAATTGCAAACCAAGCAAAAATGTGAAGCTCGGCCGATCTGGACCTCCGAAGTGCCGCGCACTTCCTCCTGGAGCCTCCCGGTCGCAGAGCCTCGTCTTTAGCGCGTTGTCGTCGGTCGGAATGAATAGAATCGCAGTTAGGAAGTGTGTTTGAAGCAGAGGGGTCGAGACCCCTTTTATAGCACTCCTGGGGGAGCCCTAGTCGCTGGGGGCGCCCCGGAAGACTCGGTCAAACCTCATCCTTACGCCTACCTCGCCGTAGGGGATAAGATCTTTGACCAGGGCGCCCCGGACGCTCAGGGCGTCCCCGTGGAGGCTTATCCTGTGTTCTGGCTTCGAAACAGCAAAACAGCTACTAATCAGGGCGCCCCGGACGCTCCGGGCGCCCCGGTTGACACCTGTTCTGCATGCACACGTTTCCTGCCTGTTTAGCACTACCTGGGGGCGCCCCCCTTGCTGGGGGCGCCCTGGTTAGAGCCTCCAGCAGGCTTTTTGCCTGTTTTAGCTGCTTTGTCTCCGGTTCTTGATACCTGCAAGATTCATATACACAAAGCATGGATACATATAATGTTAGCCTTAGTGACTTGGTTCGGACTTCGGATTTGCACGAAATCCTAGGTCGAACCGACGCAAACTCCTACCCCCGAGAAGGCGCCTTTCACCTACTCCTTTCAGGAGATGGTTGCCGCCCGGTCCTTCGGGTGGACTTTTGCCTAGCCGCCCTTCGCTAGGTCTTGGATACCAAGCATCCCTTCGCTTGGTGCCTAGCAGCCCTTCGCTAGGTCTTGTTTCCCTGACAGCCCTTCGTCAGGTGCCTAGCAGCCCTTTGCTAGGACTTGCTCCCCTGACAGCCCTTCGTCAGGTGCCTAGCAGCCCTTCGCTAGGACTTATTTTCCTGACAACCCTTCGTCAGGTGCCTAGCAGCCCTTCGCTAGGTCTTTTCTTTCTGGCAGCCCTTCGCCAGAGCCTAGTGGCCCTTCGCTAGGTCTTTTTCGTTCTGGCAGCCCTTCGCCAAAGCCTAGCGGCCCTTCGCTAGGTCTTAGGGTTTCCATGCCTAGCTTAACTAGGACTTTTCTTAGGCTTAGGTTACTTCTCCTTCGCTCCCCTTTGTCTGTTCAATATATTACTGACTTAAGTACATTGTCAAACATTAAAACACATAAAGGAGAACATCATTGATGCAACTTGCACCAACAATCTCCCCCTTTTTGATGTTTGACAATAACTTAAGTTAGATTGGTTTAAGGGGCTAACTTACTATCCTTGGGATAGAAAAACTAAAAGGTATAGGTTTTGGGAGAGTAAAAAATTTTCTAACTGAAAAAAAATTCTAACTTAAGCACTCTCTCCCCCTTTGTCATGCATCAAAAAAACTTGCATCAACAATAAAAAACTGTGAATTTTTGTTTTGAAAATACTTAGTGCAATTTTGTTTTTAAAAAATTGCATAAATTTGAAAAATGCTCTAGGTTTAAAATATAAGTACTTTGAAAAGATGATTTGTAAGGAGTGCAAGTACTTTTAAAAGATTATTTAAATCCCTTTTTGAAAAAATATAAGTATATTTTTTGAGAAATTAAGTACTTAACAATACATTTGAAAATATTTTTTTTTTCAAAATTTAGAATATTGGTTTTGAAAGACATAAGTACTTTTTTTTAAAAATATTTTACTTGATTGAGTTTCTTTTCCAGTCTGACACCATCCTAGGAAACCTTGTTGACCACAAGGGCATTTCCTAAGTGTCCTGGAAAGTTTTCAAACAAGTAAATATTATTATAAATTTTTAAGAAAAATGATAATATTTCACAAAGTATGTGCTGAGAAACTGTGTGAATTTTGAAGATCTAATATTTTACTTAACTTGGTCTATTTTCCAGTCTGACACTATCCTAGGAAACCTTGTTGACCACAAGGACATTTTCTAAGTGTCCTGGGAATTTTCCAACCTAAGTAACTATTATTTCAAAATCATTTCATAAGTCACACAAATTTTAACAAGTGGTATTTTGAAAAACATAGATTTTTAGTATTTTAAAAGCATGTAATTGAATAATTCTTTTAATTTGACCTCCCCCTAAACTTGACTCAGTCCTGGGAAGCTTGTTGACCACAAGTACTCTTCCTTTGAGTCTTAAGGTTTGATTCAAATCAAAGGAATTTTCTAATAATAAAAAATAGTTTAAGACTTGAAAAAATTTGACTCAGACTCCCCCTAAATCTGACACATCCTAGGAGTCTTTTTTAGATTATGAAGTGGACATTCCTCTGTGTCTTTAGGGTTTATCAGAATCAAAAGAACAGGTAAACATTTGATTTTTGCAATAGGTAAAATCTTTTTCGAAAAGCCACAAGTGATAACGATTAAAGCATGATTTTCGAAAAGATATTTTCAAATAATAGTAATGTTTTTAAAGTGCAGTTTGAAAAATATGAAAAGCACTCCCCCTGCATCAATGTCTAAGTGCCCTAAGGAACTTTAGTGTTGTCCTAAGAGGCTTGTGTCTAATTGCGTGAGTCAATCAATTTTTGAAAACAATATACCTTTTTGAAAAATGTGTAATATATATAATCAATCAGACAAGCATGAATTCCATAAAAACATTATTATGTTAAAGTTCTATTTTGAAAAATATATTTTTAGGAAAATATTCTAACAATTTTGAAAAACAATTTTGAAAAATATTTTTCAATTCATTAGTCCTTAACATCTCACCCATTTTAGATGTATCAATACAACAAGCATGATTGCCTTATAGGTGTATTGTGAGATGCTTGAATCATTTTCCATTATTAAATCTAAGATTTAATTGAAATTTGTGTTAGATTCGAATTTGACAAAAGATAATTTGAATTTGAATTTCAGAAATTGGCTTCCAGGTCTTGGCGAGACACTAGGCCTTCTTTGGCCGTAGCCTTATGGGATCATCCACCCTTTCCTTGACAAAGCCTTTTAATGAAATTTCATTTTCAAATTAAATTAGGTCATTTTCTGGTCTAACTAGCTTGGGTCTTGGATCGGTAGCTTCGGCTGGTTTCACCAGTCTAAAGAGACCAAGTAGACTTGATCTTATTAGAGTTGGTTTCCCCAACGTACTATCATCTCACCTCCTCCCAATACTATGTTGCCAAATTTCAATTATCTTTTTCTTATGACCTTTCTAAATTATGCATAAAAATTAAATATGAATGACATGTCATATATTTTAAAGGAAAATAGCAAATGCATGGCATGACAATTATGCATGAGTCAAACAAGTCAAGACATTTTATTTTTGTTTCTAAGAATGTATCAAATTCTCGATTTGATACATATCGTGTGAACCTGGGAATATGTCAACCCACTTTGACATATTTGATTTTATTGAATTAATTGTTGCGGTTTGGGTAAGGTTTTAGTTTGGTTCAGGTTTAAGTGATTTAAGATTGGATTTAGTTGAATTAAAATTGAGTTAATTTGAATTTAATTGAATTAAAGTTGAGTTAATTTGAATTTAATTGCAAAGTGAATTAATTTGAATTAATTGAATTAAAGTGAATTTATTGAATTAATTTGAATTTAATTGAATTTAAGTGGATTAATTTGAATAATTTGAATTTAATTGAATTTAAGTGGATTAATTCGAATTATTTGAATTTAATTGAATTTAATTGAATTTAAGTGGATTAATTTGAATTATTTGAATTTAATTGAATTTAATTGAATTTAATTTAAGTGGATTAAATCGAATTTAATTGAATTTAATTGATTTTAAGTGGATTAATTCGAATTATTTGTTGCTTTAATTGAATTAAATTGATTTAATTGAGGTTTAATTGAATTAAATTGATTTAATTGAAGTTTAATTGAATTAAATTGATTTAATTGAAATTTAATTGATTTAATTGAAGTTTAATTGAATTAAATAAGATTTAATTGATTTAACTGAATTAATTAAGATTTTTTTGAATTAATTAAGATTTAATTGATTTAACTGAATTAATTAAGATTTAATTAATTAATATGGTGAACTCTTCTATCGGAATATGGTGAAACATTTTGGCTTACCTAATGATATTGTGAGTGACAGGGACACAAGATTTACAAGGAGATTTTGGACTTCATTATTCAATATGATGGAAACGGATCTGAAATTCTCTACTACTAACCATCCACAAATAGATGGCCAGACCGAAAGGATCAACCATCTACTCGAAGAGTATTTGCGGCACTATGTCACGACAAGTCAGAAAAATTGACTGGAGCTCTTGGACAACGCATAATTAAGCTACAATTTACACAAGTCTTCAGCCACAGAAAAGAGTCCCTTCGAGATAGTGTTGGGGAACAACCAACAACTCCCATAGAGATAGCCAAGCAAAAATCTGGAGGAAAATATCCAGCAACATATAAATATGCAAGAGGAAAATAAGAATTACTTGAGGAGTCTCGAGATAGTTTGCAAAAAGCCGCCAAGAGAATGAAAAAGTACGCTGACAAGAGATGAAGACTCTTAGAATTTTCTATTGGGGAGCAAGTATTGCTGAAACTCACTCCTAAAATTTGGAAGAGAATCAGTAGCAAGAATACTCATCGAGGACTAATTGCCAAGTATGACGGGCCATTCGAGCTGGAAAAAAGCAATTCGCTAGCCCCCAGCGCCCCCGCCAACCCGTCCCAAGGCCAACATGGAGGAGGTAAATCACGGAGGCTACTAGCCCGAATGCTATGACTAGTGGATGGGGAGGGCGGACGATAGGCCATTCGAGATCATGGAGAAAGTGGGTAATGTAGCCTATGTTAGTGATATGAGAGAAGTGTCCTATGGCAATCGCCTTATGATTGTAATCATTTATTTTAATAAATGAATATTCACTATTTGAGTATACATGTTTATGTATTTGATTGAGATCTTAAACTCATTTACTGAATGTCCGTAATACAATTCACAGCATGAGAGAATTTGTGATGAATTCACAACTAGTGATTATCTCTACATGTGCAATTGTGAAGTATTGAAATTGTCCCTAGTCGATGAATTGATAAATACGGACACCATCAATTCTGTTGAGACTAGCATGGGTTATTCTCTAATCAGCTGATTCTCACTGGTTGGTGACATTGAGATGTCCGGAGATAAACATGAATGCTAGTTAAGGGAACTAGTTCATTGGAGTGACTGGCTGTAAAACTTCATATGGTAGTCTACATATAGATATGTCAATGAAGTTCTTACTGCAGCTTAAGTGCGATGTTCCTTTGACTTGCGGTATTCAAGTCATCTTGGTCATGGAGACTTATACTTTGACATCTTAAGCAAGCATCTCCAAGGAGGTGTGGACCCAGGATGATTGGGTATAAGCCGAAGTGCCCGAAGATGTTTGAACAGCCTACAAAGGATTCACCACTCCTTGCGAGGAGATGTATACCCGAGGCCTATCGTCAGATTGTTACTCGAAGCCTCTGGCCAGAGCATGACATGTTCAGAGTATAAATCTCTTAAATACATGAGAGTAATTAGAATCCGTAGGACGAGAAAACGTTATTTGGGCTAGGTGTGACGTAGTCAACCTAGTGGGAACTGACACACATAGACCATGTCCTGAACCAAATGGGTATAAGATGGTGAAGGGAATGGGACACGATTCATTATAGCTGCTGAAGGGTTTCAGAATTATTTCTGAGGTCAACCGTTGATCTTTCGATTAATTGGGGATCACGATGTACTACTAGGTGCCACTCATGATCGTTCTATAATTGATTAATTAAAGACGGCCAACATAAATCGAAAGCCTATTTAGTTACACGCACTACGAGTAATCCGAGGGATTTAAAACGAGTTGAAAATTAGATTTTTCAATCAAGAGAGATTAAGTTTGGTTGAGCCAAACGATAAGTCGAATCTGAATTTTTCAGAGACGCATCGGAAGCGTAAAATGGCTAAGTCTTTTGAAGACTTAATAGATGAATTAAATAAGTTTAATTCATTGGGGCTTGGCTTGGATGGGCCGGCCAAAGAGGGCCTCCATCCTCTTTGCTTGGTCGGCCATAACAAAAGGAGAGAACCAAGTTTTTGGTTCAATTTATAAAATAAACCAAGTGTGGTTTGTTTTATAAAATTATAGATGATATAAATTTTTATATAATAAACCAAGGTTTGGTTTATTTTTCATGGAAATCAAAATGAACCATGGATTGGTTTATTTTATAATCATGGATTGATTTACCATGATAAAGAAATTTATTCCATATGAGAGAAGATTTTTATCATGAATTAAAATATGATTTTAACCATGATATAAAATCAAACTTGGCATGATGGAAAAAGTTATTCCATATTTGAGAGGCTTGATGGTTGAGAGGCCACTATATAAAGGACCCAAGGCAAGGCTTGGGTGTGAATAGAAGAGATGAAGGCATAGGCTCTCTCCCTCTCTTTCTCTCCTTCTCTTCTCCCCTTCTTGCCGTGCGCCAACCAGCCCCAAGAAGGAGCACCAGCCGGCCGCCCCTGCCCTTTTCCTGCCGACCACCACCTGCTGTCGGAAAAGGAAGCTCCGACCATCTCTTGGCCGGAAGAAGGTGCTGCCGGAATTAGAGTTTGCCGCAAGAATCTTTTTGCCGCAAGCCTCTTCTTTTGCTTCGCCGGAATTTTGATTCCGGTCATCCTTTTGTGGTTAGTCTTCCGACTTCTCTCTTGGTTTTTCTTGTCGCTTACTCGGAGAATCTAGTAGTTCTCGAGAACACGAAACTCGTGGCTTTGCGAAGTCATCCCGAAGATACTCGGCGTGGACACAAATAGAGGTGGAGCATCCAAGGAACGCTTACGGTTGGATCTCGTCCCTTCCTTCGAGTTACGCGAGGTAATACGTAAATTAGTTTATGTTTCTACAAAATTTTAAATATATGATCATGTCTACATAAGATAAACTTGCATGCTTAGATGTGTGGTTAAATAATTTAGAGAAATTATTTATGCTAAACCTTCCGCTGCACGTAATTAATTTTGAAATTACGAACCCACATCCATATCAACATGCACCCGGTCCCAATAGTGGTATCAGAGCCGAGGTTTGTGTTCGACATAATCATATAATTGTTTTGCGGAAAACTTTATCATGATCTCAATTTTGGAAAATTTTCAATTATGGAAACTTTCCAATTATGGTAAATTTTTTATTTAGGAATTTCAAGTTTAGATATCCTCATGAAATTTCGCAAACTTTTGAAATATCTCTGTTTCTGAAATTTTATGATAATTGTGAAAACTTTCCATTTTTGGGAACTTTCCAATTTTGGAAATTTTCTATTTTGGAAAATTTTCAATTTTGGAAAAATGTAAGTTTTCTTTGTACCAGAAACTTACAATTAGTCTGAAAATCTTTTATTTTTGGAAACTTTTCATTTATGGAAAGCTCGCAATTTTGGGCACTTTCTTTCAAGAAAGTCTAGACAAATTATGGGAATATTAATTGACATTTAAATTTATAATTGGAAATTAAATTATTTACAAAATTCTTTATTTTGTATTGAGCCTCGGGGAGCCGTCCAATTTAAAGTTAGTTGTTATAATTAAATTTCCTAAATTGAATTTAAGCTGTCAAATGTTTAATTTGGATTGAACCTCGGGGAGCCGTCCAAATTAAGTTATTGATATTAATTTTCCATAAATAAAATATGTGATCAAATCTTGGAAATTTTTGAGGTGATTTTCAAACGATAATTTCCTTATTTGATTTATGAGGTGATGCTCTGACATATTATTATCTCCAAAATTAATTAGGAAAATTGTTTCCTATAGAGTATATTTCCTTAAATAAGATTTTCATGAAAATAATATGTGATTGAATTAAGGGAATCTGTCTCTTAATTTAATAAGATTTGATTTAGAGAAATCAAAGTCTTAAACATATTATTTCCGAAATTGATAATTCAGGAAATTGTTTCCCAAAACAATTCCTTGAATAAAGTATGAAATTAGAATTAGGAAATCCGGTTCCTAATTCAATTAATGAGACTTGATAAATTAAGTCACATACATACTTTATTAAGGAAATCGTTAGAACATGACATAATTATATGTCATGAATGTGCATAAAAGAAAAGGATGAGACCCAAAACCCCTTACAAAATATTAAGGCCAACACCTTCCATTAATATGGTTAGAACCGGAGTTTTGTTTCTCGTTTGGGTTGATGGACACATCCATGCCCGACTTGAACCTCAACATGTTCAAATCATGGAATTAGTTTATGATTAATATAGTTGGAGTCAGAGGTCAATCCTTAGTTTTGGTTGTTGGACACATCCAAGCCTGACTAAACGGTTGAATGAGCTCCAACCATATTAAAACTATTTCTTGATTAATGGGTCAGCCTTAAGCTTGGAGCATCGATTTGTTGTGCTACAGCCAAGGTCGATGTAAAGAGAGGTGCAGTTGGGTGCTATGTATATTGTTGCATACTTGTTAATGAGTTAACAACCCAATGATTTATGCAAACATTCAATTAGTTGATAGCATAATGTGATAGTTACATATGTATAATATGTAATCGGTATAATTACCTACCTTCATAGCTAAGAATAACTTGATGGACTCTAGCCATGGTTGTTCATATCTATGGTTGGATATCAACCTATTTGGAGATGTTCCTACGATCTCCCGAGTTGATAAAAAGGGTTATTCAATTCGAAAAATAAATAGAATTTAATTAATGTATATTGATGCATTCTTTATCATTCTCATCACATAACCTCAATTTGTATTTCTAGGATAATCACCTGATCATGTCTTCTCTGAATTTGCGTTCCATTTTGGACACCAATAAGCTGACTGGGCCAAACTTTATGGACTGACTTCGAAACCTGAGGATAGTCCTCAAGGCAGAAAAGCTTGCTTATGCCCTTGAAGAACAACTTCCCAACCATCCTCCTGAAGATGCAACTCCAGACCAGTTAGTGGCCTATCAGAAACATATGGCCGATTCTGAACTTGCGAGTTGCTTCATGCTGACCGCTATGGTACCTGAGCTACAAAAGCAGCATGAGCATATGGATGCTCATACCATCGTCTTCCATCTTCATGAGCTGTTTGACGAGCAGGCGAGATCCGAAAGGTTTGAGGTCTCCAGACTCCTCTTCACCTCTAAGATGCAGGAAGACACTTCTGTTTCACAGTTTGTGTTGAAGATGTTGGGGTACATTGAGCGACTAGGCACACTCGAATTTGCAATGGATCACGAACTAAGTATTGACTTAATTCTGCATTGTTTGCCCAAGAGTTACTTACAGTTTGTGATGAACTATCGGATGAACAAACTGGAGACTACCATTCCTGAGTTGCTTAACCTGCTGAAGACTGTAGAGCCTTTTGTAAAGCAGGATCAGAAGACAGTAGTGTTAGTTGGTTCCTCAAAGAAAGGCTCTAAGAGGAAGCCCAAAGAACAAAATAAGGGAAGGGAGACAAAGACCAAAAAGATTGAAAAGGCACCAAAAGACACTTGCCATCACTGCGGCAAGGAGGGCCACTGGCGAAGAAACTGCAAGGTTTATCTTGAGTCCTTAAAGAAGAAGGCATCCGATGCCCCATCCTCTTCAAGTATCTTCGTTATTGAATGCCACTCTATTTCCTCGAACACCTGGGTACTTGATACTGGGTGTAACTCACATATATGTAATGACATACAGGGGCTAAGGAATAGAAGAAGACTCGTCAAGGGAGAAGCGATTTTGCGAGTTGGAAATGGAGCAAAGATTGTTGCTGTTGCCATCGGAACATATTTGCTAAAGCTCCCTACTGGACTTGTCTTAGAATTGGATAATTGTTATTTTGTTCCTTCGTTAATAAAGAACATTGTATCTATTTCATGCTTGAATGAAAAGGGTTATCATTTAACTTTTAGTAACAATTGTTGTTACATAACTTTAAATGGTGTTCTTTATGAGACCGGAACTTTATGCAATGGTATCTACACGTTAGATTTATCCGGTGACATTTTCAATATCGAAGTTAGCAACAAACGTGCTCGAATAGATAATCAAATAGACTCATATATGTGGCATTGTCGTCTTAGCCATGTATGTAAGAAACGCATGACCAAATTACACCAATATGGAATTCTGGAATCATTTGAACCCGGTTCATTTGATACATGCAAATCATGCTTAAAAGGCAAGATGACCAAATTACCCTTTTCCGAAAATGGTAAACCAGTGGGAGAATTGCTTGGTCTAATACATACTGATGTATGTGGACCAATGTCAACTCTTGCACAAGGAGGCTATAGCTACTTCATTACCTTTATCGATGATCACTAACGATTCGGGTATGTGTTCTTAATGAAACACAAATCTGAAACTTTTGAGAAATTCAAAGAGTTCAGAAGTGAAGTAGAGAAACAGCTTGTGAAAAGTATTAAGATACTTCGATCCGATCGGGATGGTGAATATTTAAGTCAAGAGTTTCAAGATTATCTTAGGGACAATCGGATATTGTCTCAATAGACTCCGCCATATACACCACAGCATAATGGTGTATCTGAGAGGCGTAACCGAACCATGATGGACATGGTTAGATCTATGATGAATCATGCAACTCTTCCAAAATCCTTTTGGGGCTATGCGCTTAAGACAACTGTTTACTTACTAAACAGAGTCCCGACCAAGGTATTCTCTACTACTCCATATGAGACGTGGAATAGTAAGAAACCTCATTTATCTCACCTAAAGATATGGGATTGTCCTGCTTATGTAAAGCGGACTGTATCAGACAAATTGGATGCTAAGTTTGATAAATGTCTATTTATTGGATACCCTAAGGAAACGAAAGGTTACCAATTCTATCATCCCTTAGAACAAAAGGTGTTTGTTTCAAGGCATGCTGTATTTCTAGAAAAAGAATTTCTTTTACAAGAAAATAGTGGGAGTAGCATTGAACTTGAAGAAGTTCAAGAAACTCCAATAGACATTACAGAGACACCTAGTCTAGACCCACAACCAATAACTCATAATGATGAGCTATCAGTTGAACCTAAAACAACATCACTTCTTCGTAGGTCTGATAGGACACGCAATATCCCAGAGAGATATGAATTTCTCATAAGTGAATCGAACGACGTGTTACTCATTAACGATGACGAACCTATCAGTTATGAAGATGTTCTGAAAAATTCAGAAAGGAATAAATGGCTTGAAGCCATGAAGTCGGAAATGGATTCCATGTACAAAAATCAAGTATGAGACTTGGTTAACCGACCTGAAGGCATTAAGCCCATAGGGTGCAAGTGGATTTTCAAGAAGAAAACCGACATGGAAGGTAATGTTGTTACCTTTAAGGCTAGATTAGTGGCAAAAGGATATCGTCAGAAACAAAGAATTGATTATGACGAAACCTATTCGCCAGTAGCTATGCTTAAATCCATTCGGATGCTCCTGGCCATAGCAGCTCATTATGATTATGAGATATGGCAAATGGATGTGAAAACAGCTTTCCTTAATGGAAACCTGCTTGAGGATGTATACATGATACAACCTGAAGGTTTCACATCGGTTAATAAAACCAAAGTATGCAAGCTTCGACGATCCATATATGGACTAAAGCAAGCATCCAGGAGCTGGAACATCCGTTTTGATGAGACAATCAAAGAGTTTGATTTCTCACAAAATCCTGACGAACCTTTTGTGTACAAGAAGGTTTGTGGGAGTGCAGTCGTATTCCTAGTATTATATGTCGATGGCATATTACTTATAGGAAACGATATATCAGTCTTACAGTCAGTTAAAATTTGGTTGTCCAAAACTTTCTCCATGAAAGACCTGGGAGAAGCAA
>JAGFNQ010002201.1:443103-460821 GCA_024364735.1 Boesenbergia rotunda | reverse complement strand
AACCAAAGCTCGACAAAGATCGTATTATGCTGTACTGAACCAGTCTAGACATAAGGTTCAGGCATGGGTGCCAAAACTATATCTGACTAAACAAACTGGTTTAAATCAATTTTGGATCCCCAAAGACAAGATTCACATCTTGCCTAACCCTTACAGAGACTTTAGTCCAGGGGGAGCCAAAATTAAAACAATTTTTATTATTAGATAATTTTTTTTAAAACAAATTGCATGTCTGCCTGAATGATTGTTTATTTAATTCCTGCAAAATTGCCATGCTTAGACTTAGGTTTGATTAGACTTAAGAATTAAATTAATTAGTTGAAATTTGAAAACATAGCATTGAGTGGAGGTGAGATGATAGTACGTTGGGGAAATCATTTCTAATAAGATCAAGTTTACTTGGTCTCTTTAGACTGGTGAAACCAACTGAAGCTACCGATCCGAGACCCAAGCTAGTTAGACCAGAAATTGACCTAATTTAATTTGAAAATGAAATTTCATTAAAGGCTTTGTCAAGGAAAGGGTTGTTGATCCAATAAGGCTACGGCTAAAGAAGGTCTAGTGCCTCGCCAAGACCTGGAAGCCAATTTCTGAAATTCAAATTCAAATTATCTTTTGTCAAATTTGAATCTAACATAAATTTCAAATAATTATAGATTCAAACCTGTTTCCAAAACTTTCATTTTTCAAAACTACTATTTTTCGAAAACACTTAACTTATTTTCAAAATTCTTTTTACAAAATCAGAATTCCTCAAACCTAAATCTGATTTCAAAATTAAATACTTTTTCAAAATTAAGCTTCTTTTTCAAAATTAATTTTTGACCCTCAAACCTGTCTCACAAAAACCTTAAGGTTAACGTGTTTGAAAATCCTAGATTCAGTGAGATAGGAAAATTAAGTTCAAATTAAACCACTGTATTTATGTTTTTGTAACCAAGGTCAAACCATGGTCAACAAAGTCAACCATGGTAACATAAGTCAACACATGGTCAAACCCTGGTCAAACAGTCAAACATGATCAAACCATGGTCAACAAAGTCAAATCATGGTTAACAAAGTCAAACCATAGTCAAACTGTCAAATCTGGTCAACTAGTTAAAAAGCTGTTGAAAACAGCAACCTAGGGCGCCCTGACCATCCCGGGCGCCCCCTACCCCACAAAACCCTTCACTCAAGTCAAAGGCTACAAAAGCAGTCTCTACGGGCGCCCTGACCGTAGCGGGCGCCCCCAAGACAGTCAAAAAGTTTGTCACTTGTGGTTTTCTGGCAAAAGCTGTGTTGAGGGCGCACGTGACCTCCTGGGCGCCCCGTACATCCCTTTCTCAATCCTCAAGGTTGTCTCCCACGCCGGTCAAAGCAGCAAAAGCTGCATTTGACCATCTTGACCAGGGCGCCCGTGACCTGTCGGGCGCCCCCATTCTCAAGGTTGTCCCCCACGCCGAACAAAGCAGCAAAAAGGCTGCAACCAACATCTTGACCAGGGTGCCCGTGACTTGTCGGGCGCCCCCAACCTGCTTTAACACTGCCCAAGGCAGACCACGTTGACCAGGGCGCCCGGGAGCTCCCGGGCGCCCCCAAGCCAACCCCTATAAAAGGGACCCGAACACTCCTTCCTTTCCCACACCAAACTTTAATCTTCTCTTTCACCCTCTTCCTTCTTGTGGATCAAGTGACCCTAGGACATCCCTTACCTCAACCATGCCGCCAAGGTATGAATTTGGTTTAAGAATTTAAATTATGATTTTTCTTTTCCTTAATTCTCTCTTTATAGTCTAAATTCTTTGTCCTTAAATGCATTTTTTTCTTAAACTTAGAAAACGCCGAGCAAGTCAGTCGAACTCCGGTTACGAGCCTAGTCCCGACCCTAGGTTCCCAAACCTAGAACTGTGTAACAAGTTCGCTCGAACCACCTATATCCCTATTAAGACGAGTTATCTTAACCGTCAATTTTTCACCCAATCATGTCCAGTTGCGATGTCCGCAATTAACTTTTATCAACTGGACAATCTTGTATTCTGCACACACCCAATCAATAACACCCTTTGTGCAGAATTTTACAACAACATAATTAGACAAGATCAACTGAGTTTTGTCACCACTGTTCAAGGGATGCCATTGACCATCACACCTTCCTTTCTGAACAGATTTCTTGGACTCCGACCCTCTCAGTCCACTTTCTGTTGTTACCCTCCTAGGAACCTTCCTTTCGATGCCCCCTATTTCCACATTGACCTGAACACCTTATATTATTACTTCTTTAGAGAAGCCATAGACCCTACAGAAGGACAATTTCACTCTACCCAACTCCAGGTCTAGGACTACGCTCTCTATAGGGTAGTAGTCCGTTGCATCCTTCCTTTGTCCACTAGGGACATAGCCACCATGAGACCTTTTCACACATTTCTCCTTTATGCCCTTATCCACCACTTGGACTTAGATATAGGTCTTCACATATTCCACTGTATCTTACATGCCTCTAGCGTGTCCACCCAGGGGCGGGTCCGTACCCCCTTCTGCCACGTCATCACTTCTATCCTCCACCATCACGACCGAAACATCACTGATGGTGAGATTTTCACGATGATCGACTATGACGAAATAGGATTTAGGAATTTTTCCTTAATCGGTATAGACGTCTCGGGCACCGGGGTTCTGACTTGGAGACGTCGGCCAGCCGGACACCAGGACATCGCCGACGAGGAGGTTGAGGTCGACGTTGCCGATCTAGTAGCCGAGTTAGCTCAGCCCTCTCCTCCGACACTTTACGAGTGAGTGTCCAGCCTCGAGACACAAGTTCAGAGCCTCCGAGAGGAAATGGAGGCTAACCACATTGAGGAGATGGAAACGAACCTGGGCTACCACACCGAGTACATGAGTGCATTTAGAGCAGAGAGAGAGGCCAGAGACGCCCGTATAACGAGATGATGGCGATGTTCAGATCCTGGCAGCCAGGCTCCTCTGATCAGCCTGGTCCCTCTTCCTAGACATGATTTGCATTGTACCTGTTTGACTATCCCTACTAAGTAGGGTTGACTTGTGTTTGACTTGTACTTGACTTGTGTTGACTTATGCTTATCCTATGTTGGCTTGCTTATCTTGACTTACTTGCTTAAATTAGGATTATAGAATCATGTTTTTTTTCTGCTTTGATAGAAGCCAGCATCTCACAAGCACCTTAGGGTACTTCTGATTGATAACCTAGAAAGGGTTGAGATGCTTAGGTCTTTGCCTTAATTCAAGATGCTTTAAGTCAGTGCATCTACAGTAATTGGGGCACTAAATACAAACTGAACAGCAATCAGGTTAAGTGTCAAGTTTAGACAATCTAACTTGAACAGCTCACTTAACTTGACTAACCCTAGCGAAAGCTACTGTTTATAACAGTTAGTAAGTAGCTAATTGGGTTAGACAGGTCCCTAAAGATTAAAATTGATTTAACCAGACATAGGTCCTGATTTGATTCAGTACAGTAAATGCTCTATTTACTTGTTGCAAATAATTTTTCTCTGCACTTATACATTTTTTTGATATATGTCAAAGGGGGAGAGATGGAAAGAAAAGAGGGAATCCAAAAAATTTTCAAATTTTTTCCCTATTTCTTTCGTCAAAAATTACTAATTTTAATTTTTTTTCTAAATATGCTTACTTTCAAAACTGAAAAATCAATTTCTGAATACTCAGTTTTTAAATGCTCCAAATCATTTTCAAAAACTGTTTATTTTATTTAAGTTAGAAAATCCTTGAGCTTAAAATTTTCTAACTCTGAAATTTTTTCCAAAGCTCAAAATTTTTCTAAGTCTGAATTTTTTTCCAAAGCTCAAAATTTTTTTAAGTCTGAAATTTTTTCCAAAGCTCAAAATTTTTCTAAGTCTGAAATTTTTTCCAAAGCTCAAAATTTTTCTAAGTCTGAAATTTTTTCCAAAGCTCAAATTGTTCTAAATCTGAAATTTTTTATAAGCTTAAAAATTTTCTAAAGTCTAAAATTTTTCAAACTCAAAATTTTCTAAAATATGAAAATTTCTCTAAAAACTTAGAATGCCTTTTACAGAAAACTTAGCTTATACTTGCAAATTTTCCAAGCTTAAACTTGTCATCAAACATGAAAATTTTCTAAGTATTGAAAATCACACCACGTATTTTTGAAAAATCTAGGGGGAGATTTCTTCCAGGGGGAGGGAATCTAACTTAGGATTTCATTCATGCTAGTTAACTTAACTTTTTGAACTAGGTTGTCATATATCAAAAAGGGGGAGATTGTTGGTGCAGGATGCACCCAAGTCAAACCTGTGTTTTGATATTGGCAAAAGGGTTCAAAAGTTAAGATGTTTTGTTATCTAACTACCTTACTTGAGTGTACATGAAAAGTCCTAGCGAAGGGCTGCTAGGCTCTGGCGAAGGGCTGCCAGAAAGGAAAAGTCCTAACGAAGGGCTGCTAGGCTCTGGCGAAGGGCTGCCAGAAGAAAAGACCTAGCGAAGGGATGCTAGGCACCAAGCGAAGGGCAGCTTGGTACTCAAGACCTGGCGAAGGGCTGCTGGGCAAAAGTCCAACTGGAGGAGCCGGTTGGCACCAGGTAAACTCTCCCGAGAGGAGTAGGTGAGGATGCGTTCCCCTTCGAGGGAACACTAGGCGTCGGTTCGACCTAGGGCTCCATTTTAGAGACCAAAGTCAGAACCAAGATAGCTCAGGCTGTATTGGACTAACATTTTATTGTGTTTCTTTTGTTTTGGACTAACCCTGGTTGCAGGACCGAAGGATTGAGTGTCTGCAGCTCAGAGAGCCTCAGAGGAGTGAGGCAGAAGCTGAGCAGGGCGCCCGGAGTGTCCCGGGCGCCCCCAAGGCAAGTACAAAACAAAGGAGGACGATATCAACTTTTGAAGAAGCTGCTGAGGGTGCCCCCGCTATCCCCGGCGCCCCCAAGGTGAACCAAGTTAAGGAAGCAGGCTGCCGTTGTACCCGCGCTGCGCGCCAAGGCGCCCCCGCTGTCCCGGGCGCCCCCACAGCCAGGGCGCCCCCGCTGACCAGGGCGCCCACAAGGGCCTTTACCGAGGAGAGGCCAGGGCTGCGGATAAGGGTTGACTGCGTCATCCCGGGCGCCCCCAACGTCCACGGTGCCCCCGTCAAGGTCTTATCCCAAAGTTTGAGGGATAAACCATTGACCGCGCAGAGAAGGGATCTGCTGCCACGTGGGGGGGCACCCCCGTCGACACGGGCGCCCCCAGGCCCTATATAAAGGGCCCTCGACCCCTGCTTCACACAACAACTTCGATACAACGCTCCGGCACTCTTCTGCTCTCGCGCTTCGCTCCGGAAACATCCCAACTCGAGCCAACGACGTCCCGCTGCTCGGAAAAAGTCAATCTGCCACGGACGTCGGTAAAAGAAGAGTTCTTATAATTCTTGTTAAAGTTTACTGTGCTGAAATTTACAAAGTATTCTTGTAAACTATTTTTGCGTCTGATATAGAATTGCCCAAAGTAAACGGTCAACGACCGTGGGCCTTGGAGTAGGAGTCGACCTAGGCTCCGAACCAAGTAAAAGAAAACTGTGTTAGCGAGCGTGCTTATTTTTATTTTCCGCTGCATTTTCTCTTTTATTTAAATCCGAAGGTTTTGCGATATTCACCCCCCTCTATCGGTTCTTTCGATCCAACATTTTCTTCATCCAAATCAAGGAAATTATTCAAGTTTGACTTCACCACATATTTGATATCACTAGAGGACTGACAAGAGGGGCAAAGCACATTGGAAACATTTTTGAGCAATCAAGTCTTCCACTCCATCATTTTTCCATTTTCTTGACTTTTATTCCATTTCGTACCATTCTCTATGTTTTTCACTTGTTTTTGTAGATGTTGATCCTAATCATGAATAATGGTGGAGAGTAGATAACAAGCAAGCCTATGGTAGTGCAAGAAGCATGTGTGTTTGAGTGAGCTCCACTTCCATCATCAACTTAGAACTTAAGGAGAGAGCCATCAAAATTTTCCTTGAAAGGCTAGTGAGTTGAATTCATCTCAATGACTCATGATAGATAAAAAGGCTAAGTTGTTGATTTAAGGACAAGATACTAATCCATAGAGCTTAGATTTTTGAGAATTGACAACCTTAGGTAATTTCTTTTCATTTGCTTCTAATTATGCTTAAGAAAATCTAGGGGATACTTACTTAGTGGTTTCGCAAGACGCTCAAGCTCAAGTGTGGGGGAGTTGATAAGTACCATTTTGTTGATTATTTTAACTGCTAAAATCCATGTTTGACCCATGTTTTACTTGCTTAATTGTGATTTTGCCCTAGGTTTTAAAACTTCCCTTTATTTTGGACTTAATTGCAAATTTACACATATTTGGATTATTTGGCCACTAAATTTTTGATCTATTTTTGTAGGCATGAAAAGTTCATGGACCTAGGGCATACTGGGTCAAACTTGAGTCGGAAGTGGATCCGGATCGAGTTATTAAGCTATGGATTAATCTGGGTCGTCCGATTCAAAAGCGGCTAGATCTGAGCCATCCGGGGCCATCTGAAGCAATCCGAGCTAGGGTTAGGGTTGATCAAGCACTCTGATCAAGATCGAAAGGTTTCATCCCAATCAGAGCTCATTCAACCGTTGGATCAAGCTAGGAAGGCTCTAGATCGTCCATTCAAAGATTAGGGTGATCTGGACCATCCGTGGCACATCTGGAGGATCTGAGCTACCACGAGGCAGATCCTGACCCCAGATCATCATCATCAAAGTTTGGATCAAATCAGAGCAAGATCATCCGTTGGATTCATCCAATTCAATCTGGACCGTCCAATGCCAAATACTTAAGCAAAAAATCCCCGCAGCTCACCCTTGTCGCGTCTTCTTGTCGTAGCCTTCGTTTCTTCATGTTCTTCAGCAGATTCTTCGCAGTTTCTTCAAGTTTTTCATCCAAGAAGGCGTGGCCACCTCGATTTCATCCTTAGATCATCATCTGAATCCTTGGAAGGCAGTTCCGATCGCAATTCTCCCAGCTGAAGCAATTTGAGCAGAATTGATGGATTGAAGCTGTTTTCCACTGATTTGCTGAGCCTAGGGGTTCGAAGCCAGCTCTTGCTTGACGACCAAGGAGATTTTGAGCTTGGGGAGGGATTCGAGGAGTAGTTTCTTTAGTTTAAGTTCTGTTTTTAGCTGTAGTTTCAACTTTGCCGCAACTGTTCTATTTTTCTGCAATTTCAGTATGAGCTGTAGAACTTGTTTCTGAATTGTTCATCTTAATTAGTTTTTTAATCTTCAAGTTAAGTAAGTTAGGAACTTATCTAGTGATCAGTTGCGTTAAATTTCAGTTCATTTCTTTGTTAATTGCTTGCGTGCCAACTCATTTCCTGCGTGCCAATTCCTGTTTCTGAAATTCCAAATTTGTTAGGTTAGTTTCTGATTCGTTCTTGTTTTAAATTAGTTTCAATTCTGCAAGTTAAGTAGATTTATTTGCTTGTTAGTGAATCCTTTAAAATTGATCACAGTTTATTTCCTATTTCCAGCTTGCGTGCCATTCAAAATCTGCCTGTCTTTCAATTTCTGAATTTGTTTCAGATTGCTTGTTTCTGAATTGTTTCTGAGTTTCTCTTTAGTTGTTAAATTCTGCTCTAGCATTAGATAGATAGTTTGCTTAGATAACATAGCACTTAATTGTAGTTCCTTGCAATCAAATTGTTGCGTGCCATTTTGTTTCTGCAAAACTCATTCTGTTTCTGAAATTTCCTGCTGCGATTTTCTGAAATTTTGTTAGGTAAACATTAGATTTTTCAGCTTAGCTTTTCTGGCTTTTCAATCAGTGAATCAGTCTTATTCAGTTTGATTTCTTGCATTTCATTTGCTGCGGCCTTCCATTTCTGCACACATCCTATTTTTTTTCTGCATTTCGTGTCTGAAATTTGCCCAATTCTGCACATCAGTTGGAGATCTGAGTTGTTGTTTCCCATCAAGTTGCTTTTGAATTCAGCTTTTGATTGCTTGCTTCAATTTCATTTCATTTACATCAGTTTGCAGTGTAGCATTGCGCATAATTTTTAGCATGTTCAGTTTATGCTTGCGTGCCAAGTTGCTGAAGTTTGTATCAAGTTCAAGATTGTTCTGCTAAACCTTATCTGAGCCTTAGATTAGTGATCCTATTTCTGCTTGCAATTGTAGATCCAGCATTCAAATTGATACGGCATGCATGTATCGGATTATTATGTTTTGCATTTCATATTTTTTTTATGCATTGCATCTCATTTAATTTCTGCATTGCAATCTGAATTTGTGTCTTAATTCTGCACTTTTTTATTTCTGAATTCTGTATTCCAGTTGTTGCTTCACAGCTGTTTGATTTCGGCTTTAGGTGGGAATTACTGAAGTTCAAAACAATTCATACTTGGCTTTAGCATATGAAATCAGATTTGCTTTTCTTATTTTAGTAAAGTTCCTTTAGTTGATTCGGTTCACCTTGGTTGAGTTATTACTTGCTATCATTTGTTTAGTTTACAGTTAAGTTCCTTTCTTTCCATTGTTGTTTCATTTCTGAGTTGCACTCCAAACCCAAATTGTATTTGAAACCCAAAACACAAACGACACATAAACCAAGTTAGAATCAAATAATCTCAACTAGTCCCTTGGAAAAAATACGACCTGTGGCCCCTTTACTACGCTTTTATTCTTTGATTGCAAAAAGGGTTTCCAGCATTTATAAATATCTAAATTTGAGACCCACATTTGTGACAGTCTATTTTGGGTCCGTCAACAGGTCCCTACAGAGAAAATTTATGATTCAGTTTATCTTGCATTGGTTCAGTATAGCACATTATTCAGTTATTATGCAAGTTATGTGTTATTTTTTTTTTGCTACATTGAGTTGTTTTTGATATATGGCAAAGGGGGAGAGATAGGAAAGGAGAGAAGCTTTAAATTTTTCCTTTTTTCCTTTCTTCAAAAAGTACTTACTCCAAGTTTGGTTTTTTTTTTTCAAAAAGTACTCCAAGTTTTTTTTTCCAAAAAGTACTCCAAGTTTTTTTAAAAAGTACTTATTCCAAGTTTTTCTTCAAAAAGTACTTACTCCAAGTTTTCAAAAATACTTACTCTAAGTCTTTTTAATACTTAACCTATCTCTTTTCAAAACTGTTTTCAAAAGTACTAAGTCTAAATAGTTTTCAAAAAGCATCTTTTTAAGTAATTAAACTTAAGCTAAATACTTATTCCTAAACATCTCTAGAAAAACTCTCGAAGTACTAAAAAGATTGAAAACCTTTAAAAGTACTTTTCAAAAACTCAAAAGATGATTTAGAAACCGTTGCACTAAGTTGTTTTCTTCTGGAAAATTCTCGTTTCAAAAATCTTCTAAGTTTTGAAAAATTCCATTATTTTGACTTAGAAATTTTTTTCAAACCCCGACGAAACTTTGAAAAACCTAGGGGGAGATTCCTTCCCGGGGGAGGGAACTAAACTGGTTTATCATATGCTCTGATTAACTTAACTTTTTGAATCGGGTTGCCATAAATCAAAAAGGGGGAGATTGTTGGTGCAGTCAGCACCCAAGTCGAACCTATATTTTGATAAATGGCAAAGGGTTCAAAAGTTAAGTCTTATTTGTTTTCTAACATGCTGCTTGAGTGTGCAGATTGAAGACCTAACAAAGGACTGCTAGGCACCTGGCGAAGGACTGCCAGGATAATAAGCCCTAGCAAAGGACTGCTAGGCTCCTAGCGAAGGGCTGCCAGGATAAGAAGCCCTAGCGAAGGACTGCTAGGCACTGGGCGCAGGACAACCTAGTACCAAAGACCTGGCGAAGGACTGCTGGGCAAAAGTCCAACCGGAGGAGCCGGTTGGCAAAAGGTAAACTCTCCTGAGAGGAGTAGGTGACGACGCGTTCCCCGTCGAGGGAACAGTAGGCGTCGGTTCGACCTAGGGTTCCATTTTGGAAACCCAAAGTCAGAACCAAGACATCTAAGGTTGTATAATCTAACTCATTTTATGTTTTATTGTATTTCCAACTAACCCTGGATGCAAGACCAAATGAATGAGTCGCTGCAGCTCAAAATGCCTCAAAGGAAGGAGGCAACTGCTGAGTAGGGCGCCCCGGAGGTCCCGGGCGCCCCAAGGCCAAAGCAATCAAGGAAACACAAGATTGCGGCAAGCACACTCTGGGCCAGGGCACCCTCTGTGTCCCGGGCGCCCTCTGCGTCTCGGGTGCCCTCTGCGTCCCGGGCGCCCTCAGCGTCTAGGGCGCCCCCAGCCGCAGTGTACGAGGCCGATAACAATTCACCCAACGAGAAGCCAGCTGACCAAGTCACTCAGGGTGCCCCCAGCGTCCCGGGCGCCCCCAGTAGTCAAACCACATCCCTATTTGAGTGGGATAGAGGCTGACCGCGAGAGCTGCGGATCAGATGACACGTGGGGGGGCGCCGCCAACGTTCAGGGCGCCCCGGAGTGTTATAAATAGCACCCAAAGCCCAGGCTTCAGAATAACCGCTTCTTCCAAATGCTTTCATGCTCTTCTACTCAGGCGCTCCGCTCCAGAACTCTTCAAACTCAAAATTGAAGCGTCGTCGACGTCCCGCTGCACCGAAACTCAAGCTACACCGGGAGTCGATAACGAAAGATCATAACTGTGTACTTACAATACTGCAACTGTAAATCATTTTGTAAACCATTTCTTGCACGAATATAGAATTGCCCCCAGTAAACGATCAACGACCGTGGGCCTTGGAGTAGGAGCCGACCGCGACTCCGAACCAAGTAAAATCGACTGAGTTAGCGTTTGATTTTCGTATTTCCGCTACGCAATCGCTCTCTTTTAAATCCGAACTATTTTGCGATATTCACCCCCCCCTCTATCGCGTCTCTCGATCCAACATATTCATCCGAGCGGGATCCATATGTATCAAGATTTGAGACGTTCCTATTGGTGGAACGAAATGAAGACATTATGGATTTTGTAGCTAGATGTCTGGTATGTCCGCAAATGAAGGCTTAGCATCAGAGACGTATTGGATTACTCCAGAAGATCCCCATTCACGAGTGGAAATCGGAGCTCATTACCATGGACTTCGTCGTGGGATTACCGAGGACCCGTAGAGGACACGATGATCATTAATCAGTTAACCAAATCCGCCCATTTCTTAGTAATTCGGAGGGCAAACTCTTTGGACAGACTGACGGAGTTGTACTGTAGAGAGATCATCAAACAACATGGTATTCCAAAGAGTATCACGAGTGAAAATGGGAGCTCATTACCATGGACTTTGTCGTGGGATTATCGAGGACCCAGAGAGGACACGACGTGATTTGGGTGATTGTTGATCAGTTAATCAAATCTGTCCATTTCTTAGTGATTCGGAGGGCAAACTCTCTGGACAGACTGACGGAGTTGTACTGTAGAGAGATCATCAAACTACATGGTATTCCAAAAAGTATCATTTCAAACAGAGATCCACGGTTCAATTTACGGTTCTGGCAAAGTCTACTGTTAACCATGAGTACAGAGCTCTAGTTCAATACAGCCTTCCATCCATAGACAAATGGACAGTCAGAGTATACCATTCAGACTTTGGAGGATTTGCTGAGGTCATCTGTTATGGACTTTGGGGAAAGTTGGAAGGATTATCTACACTTAGTGGAGTTCACCTACAATAATAGCTATCATTCGGCTATCCAGATGGCACCGTTTTAGGCGTGTATGGCAGAGCTTGCAAGACACTCACCCTCTAGGAGGTGTTTAGGAAACCTCAGCTATTGGGACCTCAGAGAGTTCCGCATGATGCAGAGTTAGTCCGTACTATCAGATGGAGGATGTCCAAGGCACAGGATCGCCAGAAGAGTTACACAGGCCAAACACAGAGATATTTAGAGTTCTCTTGAGCGACCATGTTTTTCTAAGAGTATCACCCACAAAAGGGCTGAAGAGATTTAGCCTCAAAGGTAAGCTAGCTCCGCGGTACATTAGGCCTTTCCAGATTATGATGAGGATTGGAGCAATAGCTTACGGCTGGCACTAACGCCGTCTCTCACCAGTATACACGATGTGTTACATGTTTCTATGTTGAGGAGATATATGTCAGATCCTATGCATATCTTATCCGATGTGTCAATCATGCTTCAGCCTAACGTGAATTATGTGGAAGAACCCATGCAGATATTGGGACACAGCCAGCGTCAGTTACAAAATAAGACAATCCAGTTGGTCAAAGTCAGATGGAAGTATAATTCTGATGCGGAGGTGACCTAGGAGCTTGAGGATATGATCAGAGCACACTTCCCCCATTTATTTACCTGAGGTACGTATCATTTGTTTCGTTCAGTATTAGTACTGCATGATCATACTTGTCGGATGTAATAATGAAATTTAGGGACCAAATTTTTGTTAGTAAGGGTGAATGTTAAATACGGTACAATAGGAATCCAGTCCAAGAAAATTTTTGAGAATTTTACTCAGAACAAATTAGGGTTTCGAAACCTCGGAGAAGATTTAAAGGTTAAGGTTGGATTATCAATAAGTTTTGAGGGCCAAATGACTTAATATGAAACTCGGGAGGGTTTAATGATTTTTAACCTAGGTTGAGGGGCCCAATTGCTAATAGAACCCAAACTTGAGGGTGAGGATCTAATAACTCGTATTGCAAGGGGTTAAATTACAAACTGTGCATCAACATAAATCCCTATTCTTCCTCGCCATGTCCGCCCTTTCCCTTTGCCCAATCCACGTGCTACCTTCCTCCCTTCTCCTCCTCGAACTTGAACTCAATCCTCTCCCTATGCTCACGTGGACGCTTGGGGAGCATTCCTTCTACTCCATTAGGTGTTGGTCATCGACTCCATAGCGGATCGCAATGTGAAAAGTAAGGGAGCGTTTAGTTTGCTCTGTTTTATATTTTTATTTTCTAAAAAATCATAGGGGCGTTTGGTTTACTTGTTTTTCATTTTCATTTTCCGTAGAAAATGTGATTATCCAGAAAAAGTGTTTGGTTTGTATTTTCCAGCCTTGTTTTCCGGAAAAAGATATAGAGTTTTCTAAAAACTAGAGAATGAAATAAAGTCATTCTTCAAAAAATGAGAAAATATGATTTTCTGAAAAATAAAAATGAAAAAAGGAGCAAACCAAACGCTCCCGTATTTTCTCATTTTCTAGAAAATGAATTTATTTCATCCTTTAATTTTTCAAAAAATGTTATATTTTTTTCTGGAAAATAAGTCTGGAAAATGTAAACCAAATACGTTTTCTGAAAATCGCATTTTCTGTGGAAAATGAAAATGAAAAACAAGTGTACCAAACGCAACCTAAAGCTCTCGTCAAGTTTAGGAGCTTCCCATTTTGGATCGCCGCTATCTTGGGGGGTTCTTGCAAACCCTAAATTCATTTCCGTTTGTAGCTTTTCTTTGGGGATTCTTGGAGGTTTGAGGTGATTGATCTGTTGTCTGTTGGGATCGTCAGATCTGAGCAAGTAGAGGGGGAAATCGCGGCCGGAGTGGTGCTTCTTCCTCGACTCTGCTTCCATTAGCAGAGATTGGCTATCATTCAGATAAGAATTTCGAATTTGGAATGTAGGATTGATTGTGTTGTTCGTGCCCTGTACACACAGCACAAATTCTTGGTTTTCGTTTCGGATTTTTGGTTTGGTTGTAGTTCTGGGTTCTCTAACATGATAACAATTTTAGGTCAAATCCTCCGATCAGATTTTATCAGATTTTAACCCTCCGATCAGACCCTTCCACTCCATCAGCCTCATAATTTCTTTATTGTTCACCGAGAAGGTTTTTAGATTAAGGTTCTCCTCCCACCTTGTCAGCTTTCCTAATCATCCAGTGTTGATACCCATCTTAATTGCTTAGCAAATTCAAGCTAACATGCGTCAATATTAGATTCGAGAACTATTTTGATGAAAAAATAAAAAATAGTGGCCCTATAATTTAAAAAAAAATAGTGTTTGATGAGTCCAACACATATGAGAGTTGTACAAAATATGTCTAATTTGTTTGAAATACTTCCTCATTTTTTTCCATGTTTTATTTTTAATTCCAACATTTTATAAAGGGTTGTTTTATTTATTTTAATAAATTCATGTCATCTCAAAAAGTCAATGGGACTTTTGTTTTTATTTTTATAAAAAAATTTTTGGGATGACAATGGATTGGATTAAGTAGGATTCTATATCCTCTGTACTCATCCCTATTTATTATATCCATTCTCATACCTATCCCTATACCCATCGGGTATTACTCATCGGAGGATTGGGTATTCATATCCTATCCATCATCCTATTACTACCTATTATTTTAAAAAAATTATTTCAATGTACTTATCTATTCTTCCTCGTCTTGCGGTCATTTAATCGGATGAGTATTTCTCGAATAAAAGAAGTTGAGATACGTGTTAGTGATCGGATAAAGATGCAAACTAAGTGTTTTTTTTCACAATGAAAAACTGGCTAAAATTTTTTCTTTTCCAATAAAACACAAGGCTTATATATATATATATATATATATATATAGTGAACTGATCTCCTGCGCGCCTGTTTGTGCGCGACTTATGCGCGCCCCTCTCGCTGACCGATCAGGCACTTGCCTGATCGGTCATGGAGAGGCTCGGCGAGTTCTCCGATCGTATCGGCGGCCTTCGGCCGCTGCCCAGAACAAAACTATAACCCGAGGGGTGAGCGGTGAACCCGTCGGCATCGTCGGCATTGGGTAATGGCTGATCGGTCAGGTTGACCAATTAGGCAGCTACTTGATCGGTCAGGGAGGTCCCTGATCAGGCAGAGCTTGATCGGTCAAGTTGACCGATCAGGGACCGATCAGGCGCGCCACGTACGCGGCGCGCACACGATCCGCATGGAACGGTCCGCAGGAGATCAAAATCATATATATATATAAAGGGTAGGATCTGGGTAGGATGTTACCACATCCATCTCTTTATCTATACCCGATTATTATAATCAGGTCTAAAAATTCTATCCATATCCTCCTTTATTCGAATTAGATGTCGAAGAAAATTGTAATCCCTAACCTAGAGTTTACTTTTTATAATTTCACTTACAAATGAGATGATTTTTGTGAATGAGATGAATGATCTCCGGATTAGGAGTGCAATTTCTTCCTTTTGTCCTAATCTTCCATTCCTTGGGGCCATTATCATTCGTAATCTTTCAAAATAAATTAATTAAGAGAGGAGAAAATAAGATAGCTTTATTAATTTATTTATATTTGTTTCTTTAATCCCTATAATTTTGTCTTAAAATTTTAAATATTTGGATATTATCATCAAAACTTGAAATAATTTTTAAGAAAAATAATTATTTCTTATTTCCACGATCGCAAAATTTATCTTTCTATTATTTCATTTTTTTTTAATCTTAAGATTGCACCAGGGAATTCACGAAGCTTATTGACAAGGAATGTTAAATTATATGAATCATTATACTTATTAAACTGAACATTGCAAAATTATTAAATTTATTACACTAAAATTTAAATTTTTTATAAAATTATATACAACAACAACTAAGTCCTACCCCTATTATATTATCATTTATATTTAAATAAATTTTATTTTTTTATTTTTACTAATCAATATCTTTTTTATATTTTCTTTCTTGTTTAATACATATATTTATCATAATTTTATATTGCTTAACTGGAGCACTTATTAATCATCAAAGTTCATATTTGTATCATCTTAAACGTGTGTTTCAAAAAATTTTCTCAATAGATATAACCTCAACTTTCTCTTTAATATTTTTATTTCTTATTCTGTTCATCTTTATATGTTCGCACATCGATTTTAATATCTTCATCTCTTTAACACGCATTTTCTATTCATGTGTTCAAGTCATAGCTCAATATTTAACTTGATAGTTATATAGCAAATATAACTATCATTTTATAAAATTTTCTTTTAAGTTTTAAGGTACTTTATGATCACAAAGAACATATAACACTCTTCTTTTTCAATCATTCCACTTATATTTTATGTGAAATATCTCTCTAAATCTCTCTAGCATTTTACAAAAATAATCATAAATACTTAAAACTCGTTATAGACAACTTATCATATTATGTATCTTAACAATTATCTCATTCAATCTAATAAATCTAAACTTAAATTTTATATATACTCTATTAAGCTTAAACTCTTTTCCTTCTAGTGTTTTTTTTCCAAAATTCGAATTTAATATTTACTCTTATATGTGTCTTGTCTACCAAAATAATATCATTTACAAATAACATACATAACGATACCTTATCTTGAATGTACCTAGTGAATTCGTCCATAATTAATGTAAATAAAAAAAATCTTCACATCCTCGGTTCGATCCCCAGCTACGGTGCATTTTGCAAAAAAATTTCCTCCAAATGGGGCGCGAACCCTGGGACGCTGGGCTTCTAGACCGCCCACCGCGAGCGCTTCCCGATTTACCTTGGTGATCGGTGGAAAACTTCCGTGGGGCCGAGCCGGTCACCCCAGGTTCAATTTGTCTGCTACCTGGTTAACATTTTTTTATATATATAATTAATGTAAAAGATAGGGCCTTAGAGTTCATCATTGATGTAACTGTAACCTTATAGAAAATAATTCGGTTAATCCATTTAAAGTTTTGATTTTTTGTTATTATATCTTCATATATACATATCCTTAATTAGTTCAATACATATTATGCTAATACTTAATTTTTTAAAAAAATCTTCACATAATTTTTTTTAAGACTCTATCATAAATTTTTTTAATCGACAAATATCATGTGTAAGTTTGCTTCCGTTCTCACTACTTTTTTTAATTAGTTATTTGAGAAAATATATAATATCTATTGTTGACCTTCTCAGCATAAATATAAATTGATTTTTAATCATGTGACCCTTTCTTAGTATTTTTTCTATTACTCTTTCTCAAAATTTGATGATATAATTTATTAATTTAATACCTTATAATTTGAATAATTTTACATATTTCTTTTATTTTTATATCATGAAACGAGAATAATTATCCTCTATTGATCAAAAATTTTTTTTTTAATTTTTAATATCAGATTGAATAACTTTTCATTCAATATTTATTCCAAACATTTCCATACTTTGTACATCATTAAATATTTTTTTTCGAGCCATTATCTTTCTAAATCTTTCAAAACAGAATTAATTAAGGAAGCAAAGAGGACTTGAAATTAATTTTAAGAAAAATAATTATTTTTCTAATTATTTTATTATTTTTTAAATCTTCAAGAATTCATGAAGCTTATTGACATGTCAATGTTAAATTATATTTCAACTCCTGTGATCATTATACTTATGAAATAATATTCAACATCAGCAAAATTATTAAATTTACTGTACTAAAATTCAATTTTTTATGTTAAATTATCTGAATATATATATTTTTGATAATTTAAATATCCAAACTTGTCTTGATAAATACACAATCTTTTCTCTTGATTGCTTAATAAGTAAATCTGAAACACAATTTATACACATTCAAAAGCAAACTTCCAAAATATTTTTTTAAAAAGTATATTTTCTTAGAGAGAGAAAGAAACCACGGAAGTAGACCCGACCACAGTTCAGAACCGATGGTTCGGAACCGTCTGTTCGATGGTTCGTGGGAGGTCGACCCTTAACCTTAACCGCCCAAGACGGTTACGATTTATGGTTCGAAACCGCCGGTTCACGGTTCACCACGATTTATCATTGTTCGAGATTCTTATATTAAAAAAATTAAATTTAAAATATAAAAT